>RJWT010055378.1:0-10169 GCA_004365215.1 Cuniculus paca
CTGTTTTATTAGCTGGTAATACAAAAATATTTTCACACCCTCAAAAATGTTCCTAGTCCTTAAGGCAAAGAAATTTGCAGAAATGATTGTGGTGTGGTAAGTCTTGGTAGAAGACATAATTTTCATTGTGTCTGTCCATCCATTTCGTACTCTCCTCTTAACCATTCTCTGCAGTTAACTGCTTATATTTTGTGGGTCAAAGAAATTTGCCTCATGTTGGCTAGGAAAATGTTCCTTAAAAATGAACTTTGAAGATAATACTGACTTCATTAGTTTACACTTTTTTGAGCACTGGTCTGTACCAGGCTTTATTCTAAGTGTTTTATATGTTCATTTAATGAATTAATATATGAGATCCCATGAGGTATGGATATTTTTATTATTCTCATTTAACAGATGAGAAACAGGCACCAGGCTTGGTGGCACATGCCTGTAATCCTTGCACTTGGGAAGCTGAGGCAGGAGTATCACAAATTTGAGTCCTGCTAGGGCAAATTAGTGAAATACTGTCCCAGAATAAAAGAGGCTGGGCTATAGCTCAGAACGAAGGCTCCGGATTCAGTATCTGCACAGTTTTATAAAGATAGCAGACAGTTGATTTTTTTTGTCCTGCCGCATTGCCAGGCTGGCCCTCAACTCTGGGCTCAGATGACCTCCCTCCCTCGAGCAGCTGAGACTGTATTGCCATGACTAGCGCAATCTGTCTTGAAGCTGTTTTAAATGTTACTTTTGGGGTGCGGGTACTGGGAATCAAACTTAGGACCTTGTGCTTGCCAGGCGGGTGCTTGCGCCGCTGAACTATATATCCCTGGCCCTAAGTGTTTTTTTACAAGATGTCTTGTACTAAAGCTTCCCTTGGTCATCTCAAATGGAGTCCTCCATACTGAGCTGAGTTGATTGGAGCAGAGAGAATTTAGAATTTATTTCTTTATTTATTTATTTTGTATCATGTATTGTACTGTGCTGTGGGATTGCCTTCTGAGGTGGTTGCATTTTATAGGCTCTTGGTGACTGTAACATTGTTCCACACTTTTTTTTTTTTCCTATTATGATACTGAGGGTTGAACCTGGAACGTCCCGCATGCTAGGCAAGCACAGTACCACAGAGCTGCATCCCCAGCTCCTCTTAAAATGTTTAAGAGACAAGAACTTGCTAAGTTGCCCAAGTAGGCCCTGAACTTGTGATCCTCCTGCCTCAGCCTCTGGAAGAACCGAGCCACTTTCATGTTTTAGTTACTTTGTTATTTTTTTGTTCTCTTGCTTCCAGTTGTGGCTTTTTGCTGTCAGTTTCTTGCACTTAATTTGCTTTTGCTAATGTGTAGTATGTAGTAACATAAAATTAAAAACATGGTAGAAATTAAGTATTTTTAAGGAGCACTGTGATACTGTTTTAAAAATAGGTGTTTTAAGTTCACATTTAGATCTCATTCATTGTTGAATATTCTTACAGGCTCTTTATCCTCCCTGAGTCTCTGTTTCTGTATGCGTAACTTAAGGACAGTAGTATTTTGCAGGATTAGTATTATTAAATAACACATAACTACATATATTATTTATGTAGTTATTGTCATGCAAAGTACCCAGCATATTCACAATTATGCAAATAAGAATTACTTCCTTTTCTCTTTATTATATTGGTCTCTTTGTTAGTATGAGAGACTCAGTCAATGAAAGAAATCTTTTTCTGTGATGTAATTAAAATGCAGCCAGGCTGAATCTGTCATTTAGGAATAATAATTTACAGTTGTTGTCGTAAGTGTTAATCTTGGAATCACCCTGAGTTCCCCTTTTTGGGTCCTTACGCTGAGCTCTCAGCAACCTCCCCTCCTCCTCCAAATTACACTAAGTTGCCCTGTGCTCCTGTGTGGTGCTGTTGATATTCCTCAACTGCTTTTGAAGGAAAAAATGTCCTTTGGCCTCTTTTTAAGAAATTTGTGCCGAAACAGCCCTTATGCACCGAGGACAGTGAGCTGGGCTTCTTGGCCAATAGCAGCAATTTCGAGGACTTCCTTCTTTCATCAGTTCTGCTTTCCTCAGCTAGCACCAGTCTTCAATATCAGTC
The DNA here is from genome assembly GCA_004365215.1 of Cuniculus paca. NCBI lineage: Eukaryota > Metazoa > Chordata > Mammalia > Rodentia > Cuniculidae > Cuniculus > Cuniculus paca. Next base: position 2,063 of record RJWT010055378.1, read on the forward strand.
TGTGCTTCCTTCCACTTCCACTCCTTCCCGCTTTCCTGGAAACTGTCCTCACCAGCTGTGTGACTGTCATCATCTGTCCTTTTGTATGGTTCCGTTTTTTACTTATGTGTGCGTATAATTTTTTTTCTAATCCTTAAATTTTTAATTCAAAGCACATTTCATTGAAGTTTAATTGCATCTTAGATATATTCTGTGTTATATATATATATATATGTGTGTGTGTGCAACAGTAATTTTTTACAACATTCCTTACAGACATTTGTTGTGCTGCAGACCCACGGTAACTACTGGTAACCCCAGGCCTCCACAGAGAGACACACTAGTGGAACAGCAGTGGACGCAGCGGACTGCAGTGGACTGCAGTGGCTGGTGAGTTATCTGGGTTCACATGTCCCCAGGAGAGGGCAGTTGTCCAGCAGCCATCTTGGAGAGGGGCCAACTGAGCTCAGGATTTTTTAATTTAATTTTTCTTTTTTTTTTTTTTTGTCTTTGAGACAAGGTCTCGCTATGCAATTCAGACTGCCCTTGCGCTCACTTTGTAGCTCAGGCTGGTCTCAAACTCGCAACAATCCTCCTGCCTCAGCCTCCCAAGTGCTGGGATTACAGGTGTGCACCACCACGCCTGGCTAGGATTTTTTATTTTTGATCTGTGATTTTGTTTTTATTTAAGTCTTATGGTCACATAATTTGCAAATTTTTACTGAAATGTACCTTCTCCACTTTAATCCTTCTAATGAATTGACAACAAGCATCACTCCCAATCACACATAAAAAGTAATTTTACAGTTTTATGCTTTTAAATAGCCATTTAACAATTATCCTGAGTTACAACTTAGTCTGATTTAGTAAAGAATGCAGAAGTAAAGCCTAAATTGCTATTGTATTATGCTTTTAAAAGCATCTGAACTTAGAGATCAACTGTAATGTATAACAAATGTTAAATATTCTGTATTTGATATTATACAAATGCCACAGTAAAATGCCTTTCAATAAGTACAGAAAAAGGCAGCATTTTAGATACAGGAATTCTAATTAAAGAGGCACCATCAAGACCAAAATTATAAAGTAGACATTGTTTATCTTCAGCTATTGCCTTTTAACAGGCTGATGAGCTCAATTTAAACACAAGTAAGTCTTGCTTGCCTTTGAGGCAATGAAGGGTTTCCCAGTATTTAGCTAGACCCATATAACTAGTTACATAAACCAATCTTCAGAGGGTTCTGATGTGGTTTCCCCATTTCCAGATACTCCAGCTCAAGCCACCAAATTGCTTTTTTTAAAATAATTTTTCAGGGCATGACTTACATACCATAAAATTCAGCCATCTTAAGAGTATAGCTTAATAATCCTAAACTGCCTCTCCTAGCAGAAAGGCCTCTGCACTGTCTTCAGTGTGGCGATGGAAGTGTGCTCCTTTCCCCGATTGCCGGTGCTGGGTTGTGTGGTGTTGCTTCTGGCTCTGTGAGGTCTCTGACAGGCGCCCCCTCTGTTATGTGAGGTCTCGGGTACGTTCCAGGTGTCCTGGTTCCCCATCAAGCACTGAGGTCTCTGTAGCTGGGACCCAGGGTCACTGCGTGGGCAGTGCCCTTTCCTTGAATAGTTGGCTTTTTACTGTATTGCTGACAGCAAGCTGCACTGTACTCTCTTAGGTGGTAGCTCTGTTTCTGTCCCACCCGATGAAAGTTACACATTAATTCCAGGACTTACCAACCTCTTGGAACAGTACTGAATCCCTCCTTCTCCCATGAGATACCGAGATCCTTACGCACGCTGTAGGCTTGGGCTTCATCAAGCATATATCCTGACTCTTCCCTGTTACTCTAAAAGTTAATTGTAACAAACTTGACGGCTGCAGGCCTCTGTGTCCCTGTACACAGTGCCCTTGCCATGTAGAAGTGAGGCCCTGTCCATCCTGGAGCACACATTAGTACCAGCTGGGCGCCAATCTCAGGGTCAGTGGCAGAGCAGGGTCTTAAGTGTGTGGACCTTTGGAGAAGAGAGGTGGGGTGGTCAGGAAGGCTTGAGAGGGAAAGCCTGGAGTGGTCTACACCATGCAGTCGGGATGCAGGAGAAGCGCTGTGTGGGGTGTCAAGATGTGCGCTCCTCAGGAAAGTGGGGGGCAGCCAGGTGGCTTGAATTTGGGGTGCCTGCGAGGCCCCTAGGAGGCTGCCTGATGAAAGCAGCAGATGCTGGGGGTTGTTAGTGTAAGTGGGGAAATCCTGAAAATGCTACCAAGGACTTCCTCTAAGGAGAGGCAATAGTAAAAGCAGCGTCTAGGTGACTGCGGCAGCACAAGCAGGCAGGGAGCCTGGGAGAGAGGACCTGGGAAAGCCATGCTTTCACTTCCTGTCGTCCTAAGGCTGCAGAGGTTTCCCTGGGTCCTGGGCCCCTTCCTGTTAAGGGACAGGCTCCAGAGACATAGGGCTTTGAAGGCTTGTTTCTCGTGGTATTTCCTTAGGGAAAAGGTCTCAAATTTCAAAAAAACTGGCCTCAATCCCAGTTTCAGAGTTTCTGTTAAATAAGATCTTTGGTCAGAAACTGGGGTTTGGGAGAATGTATAATTAAGTATCTCTTCCCAGGAATGGTGGCAACACCTCTAATCCCAGGTGCTCAGGAGGCTGAGGCAGGCAAGTTCTAGGCCAGCCTGCACAATTCAGCAAAACCCTCTCTCAAAAATAAGTAAATATATAGTTATATCTTTAAATGATTTTTTTCTTTTGATTTCATAGATTGTTTTATAATTAATGTTTAGGCTTTTTTTTTTTTTTGTCCTATTGGGAGTTGAACCCAGGGCCTTGAATATGCTACACTGTTGCTCTAACACTGAGCTATATCCTCGGTCCCTGAAATTATTTTAATAGGCCTTTTCCTGGTTCTGGTTTTGTTCCTTCCACCAAAGCACATTTTGCTGTGACCTGGGTGTGGCAAGCATAGTTCGAAAGTCAGCGGCAGTATTTCTGGTTTTTCATACATGCAATGAAATGCAACAAATGATTGAATTGTTCTTTGAAAATTAAAACACGAGCATGGTTACAAAACTCAGAAAGTGCTACCGGACAGGTAGCAAACACTGAGTGCACACCGCCTCTGTTCTCAGCATCTCTGGTTCTTTCCATCCTTTTACAGTAATTCTCAAGGCAGTATTTTGAAAGTTGTGTGTTTAGATTTAGAAAGACCTAAGATGTCTTTTGTTAACCATTAGTCTCTTGTACCAGAGAAAAGTAGGCCAATTTAAGGAATGAACATGAATGGAAAATAGGATGGGGACCCCTCTAAAAGTCCTGAGTTTCCTGAAATTAAACCTTTGTGGAACCTGTTTCCCAAAGGCCCCTTTCCTGACTATCAAATCCATTTTCCTAATCCAATGAAGGTGAATCTTTAGAGCTTTCAGTGATACAAACAACCTGCTGCTGCCGTGAGTGCATGCCATAGGGTCACCACTGCTGTGCCTAATCTGCTGTAAAGTCTTTGTCTTCCAGTACTGTCCCTCTCTTGAGATGTATGGTTTTAAAATTTAATTAAAGCCGGGCGTGGTGGCTCACGCCTGTAATCCCAGCACTCGGGAGGCTGAGACAGGCGGATCGTTGTGAGTTCGAGACCAGCCTGGGCTACCAAAGTGAGCTCAAGGCCAGCCTGAACGGCATAGCGAGACCCTGTCTCAAAAACAGGGCTGGGGATCTAGCTCAGCGGTCTAAATGCCTGCCTGGCAAGCGCAAGGTCATGAGTTCAATCCCCGGTGCCGCAAAAAAAAAAAAATTTTTTTTAATTAAAATACAGACAGTAGTTAGACTTATCTAGACTTAAATTTATCCTAAGAGAATTGAGGCAGGAATGATTATGCCACTTTTAGTATTTTTACAGTATTAGTAACATTTAATTTTGTGATTGAGACTTTTTTACAATATTCTTATGACACAATGATAAACCCATGTTTTTGTAAAAACACCTTTAATTTAATTATGGAATCAGTGGGAAAACAGAAAACAAGCTGTAGAAATTTACTTTGTGTATTTTTCTGAAAAGCATTTATTAATGTGATCATGCCCCTTCTAACTTTTTGTCTTCTAGTACTTAGCAACTGTGGTTCACGTTTATTGTCAATTATTTGCTTTTTTCAGTTTTTAAGTCTTATCTGGTTCTCATTTTTCAAGTCACTTTCCTGAGAGGAAAAAAAAGGTGACTTTTTTGTGTGGTTGGTTTTTGTGTATAGCTAGCAGGATTCAGCTTTCATATTTTTCTGTGTTACTTATACATTGTTCATCTTGGCAGCGATGAGGGCAAGTCAGTGTCTTTCTCCAAGGTGAGTTCGTGGTGTTTCCGTAACATTGAGGCCTGTGAGAGCCAGGCGAGAGCTGAGGCTGTGGCCCTCAGGGTCAGAGTGAAAGGGCCCGGCTGTCTCCCTGTTCTCCTGCGTTGGTAGCCGCTGGATTAAGGATGGAGGCAGAGTCTCTGCTGGGTGGGGAAGAGACTGCTTGGTTTCGAGTCTGGTGGCACGTCCGGCTGTTCTTCATCAAGCCGGAAGCTGAGAAGTCATGGACTTCCTCACAGCCACAGAGCCCAATAAGTGCATGGATCTGCTGACCCCAGTCAGTGCTGAAAGTTAAGCGGTGAGCTTTTCCTCCTCAGGACTTCCGGTTTCTGTGGAGTTTGTTGTGGTTTTCCCTCTTTTGGTGTTAATTAAATTCCACTAGGTGTTTATGTTTGCTGCAGTTCATTACAGAGCTAAGAGAAGTGCTCTGGAGTATTTATTCATCAAGAGCAATCTCATTCTAGCAAAGAAAGGGGGCTTGAATTATGCAGTGTAGATGAAACTGAAAGCTTTAAAAACGTTTGAAGATGGAAGATCTTTCCATTAAATTGTAAAAATACTCTACGTGTATCTCATACTCACTACAATTCACCCAGACCCACCTTCCATCCGCAAAGAAAAAAACCTGATATTATTAGAAAAATGTTCAAAAGCAAAACCTGGAAAGATGAAGATAGTAGTAGAATCAAATAGGGTAGAGGGATAGTTTAAGAACCTTTTATTGTAGACAGTTATCTGCTGTGCAGTTTGACATTGTGGCCAACTTCATTATTTTACAGTTAACACAGAGTAGCTAGATACTGGTTGTCTGTTGTATTTATTTTGTATTCATTGATTTGAGAAATGTTCGTATAAAAATAATCTCTGACATTTTCCATACCTCGTGAGCTTATTTCCTTGATTCAGATTAGTTCTGGAAAGCCCTTAAAGCACTCTCTACCATGTTACACCAAAAATTTTACCTTATTAAAATGTCTACAATAGAAATAAAGTTTTGTAAAGGGAAAAAGGATAGAAGAGAAAGGAGGGGAATGAGAAAGAAATGAAGATATATTATGTGCAGGTTGAAATTCCCTATGATGAGTGCGATTGTCATATGCATGTCAAACGTGTTCCAATAAAGTTAATTTTAAAGAAGTCTAGAATGCTGGGACAGTCTTCAGTCAGAATGTTCTTATGGCTTATTGGCTGTTGGTCAGCGAATCTAGACACCTCACTAACAGCAGTCATGCACACATTCATGCAGACACGTTTTCGAGGTGTTTTCTCCCAGCCGTTTCTTCATTTGGGGGACTTTTTTCCTGTGTGAGCACATGTTGGTTGGCCAGTGTCATGCTTGCTCATTGTTCCTGTGGCACGGTTGTTGATGCGCGGTGTTGCTAGAAGCCAAGGCTGTGCACACCGGGGCATGGTAGAGGAAAGTGGAGAAGAGGAGAGGCCCTAGTAACGGATTCTGTTCAGTGCATCGCTGGACTGTGCTCATAGTGTGGAGGGTGACACCGTGGAGAAGCGGGTTTATTTCTGCTGTTTGCCCAGCATTGCTGGTCGTCACTCTTGTAGAGACAGCAGCAGTTTGTCCAAAGAAAAGTACTAAGTTTGTGCTTACATTTACCTTTAACTCTACAGCTGTTAGTCTCTGTGCTGTCTCTGTGCCATATCTTTAAGCCTTACCATCTCTTAAATTCTAGTTTGAGAAACATTTACAGTGAGGAAAGAAAACAAGAATCTGTTCTGTGTAATTTTCTCAAATTCTTTTCCTCTTGTTCCGAGGCCCCTTTCCGCTCCCTGGTCTATGTCCTACCAGTGCATTCCCCAGCCTTGATACATATTAAATATGAAAGGCACTTGAGTGATGCAAATATGTATCGATTTCAGTGTGGGACAGTCAGTAAAGTTGAAATGTGAGACTGTTTCAGAATTCAGAGATTCTGCTCCAAAACGAAGCAAAAAAATAAATAAAATTCTGGTTTGAAAGCCAAATATTTCAGAATAAATGAAAAAGGAGGAAAGATAGCATCTTTTGCCCACTGCATAAAGTTCCCTGGCTCTCAGAGTGATTTCTCTCTGTCCTCGCCTAGTTTATCGTAAGATTTTGTATATAGTTCAGTGCTTACTGATTTAGTAGATTAAAAAATTCTTGCATGTACTCCTGCAATCCCAGCACTTGGGAAGTTGAGGCTAGGTGATTGTTGCAAGTTCGTGACCAGCTTGGGCTACAAAGTGAGCCCAAGGCCAGCCTGAACTGCATAGTCAGACCTTGTCTCAAAAAGACACAAAAACAAAAAGGAAAGAAAATTCTTGCAAGAGGAAGAATGAGTCATGGCGGTACCTCCTTTGGGAGAGAGGGCCCTCAGATTAATCTTTCCGCTGTGTACTTGGAATGCATTCAGCATTTTGATTGATGGCTGAGCCCTGATAAGCTTTCCCAACAAGCCACCGCCCCTATAGTATTTGGTTTTGTCGGCAGCTTGGTGGTAGAGGCTCTTTAGGTTAAAGAGTTAAAGAACTCTGTAACTGTATTACCCTGAGAGACTAGTTCATATGATGTCATTTCTTTTTAAAGATTTTTTAGTTTGCAACAACTTTTGGAAAAGCTTCAGTGTTTTCTGGTCTACGAGATCTATTACACTGACAAACTTAAAAAAAAAAAAAGGTTGAGAACATTTGGTGCTGAGAAAGGGTATACTGAGGGCGAGGCTGTTCTGGCCTTCAGCTGTGGTGTGCAGAGTGGCTTCCCCTGACCGCGCTTTGGATTTCTGCTGCTGCTCCTCCACCAAGAAGAAAATGAGCAGGTGGGATCGGAGTGGGGGCTCTGTGCTGCACTGAGCAGGAAGAGGAGGTGCATTACTCCATAGGGTCTTTCTGAGAGGTGGTTTTGACTTTTTTGTTATTTTAAAGAGAATAGGAAAAAATAAAAACGATACAGAATTTCAAAAGACGACAGAAAATTAACAGTGGTTATTATATTGCATATTGTTGTCCTCAGAATAGTTGCTCAGCTTCCCAGATACAGGCATGCAAAATTCTTCAAACAGTGTAAGCACTAACTGTTGCTTCCAGTGAACTGACAGCGGGTAGTATAGTTACCTTAGCTATCGTGTGTGTGCGTGTGCGTGTGTGCGTTTTCCCCTTTTTTTTCCTCCTTTCCCCTATACCATTTCTTTCCTTTTGAGCAGTTTCTTTCTCTTTCATAATATCTACTGTACCTTTTAGATCTTATTTACTCTTTCAGTTTCTTGCACTAGGGAGACAATACAATATTTATACATACAAGTCTGATTTATTTCACTTAGAGTATGGTCTCTAATTGAATCCGTTTGCATCTAAAAGCCTCGAGTTTATCTTTCTTCATAGCTGAGTAGGACTTCATTGTATAAAGAATACCACATCTTTTTAATCCATTCTTTGGTTGATGGACATTTGGGTTGTTTCCAAGATTTATCTATTACAAATTGTACTGCTGTAAACATGGGTGTACTTATTTTGCTGTAGTATGATGTTTTCAATTCTTGTAGAAAAATACCCAGAAGGAGAATAGCTGTGTCGAATGGGACCTCTAATCCTACTTTTTTGAGGGATTTCCACAGTGGTTGCACCAGTCTACATTCCTATGAACAGTGGAGAAGGGTTTCTTTTTTCCCACAGCCCCACCAGCATTTGTTATTGGATGATTTTTTGATGATACCATTCTTTCTGGGATGAGATGAAAGCTCAGTGTTGTTTTAATTTGCATTTCTCAAATGACTAATAATGTTGAACATTTTTTCATGTATGTATTTGCCATCTGTATTTCTTCAT
>RJWT010055379.1:0-10166 GCA_004365215.1 Cuniculus paca
TTAACCAGTGTTGTTTAATGAATGCAGTGCACATATGGAGGACCTGTTTCATGCCATTCCTTACAAGGCTCTGTGATAACAGACATCTGAGCTCCTGTCTAGACAGAGTCTGCATGAACCCCTCCCAAGTCCATGCTCTGCTCAGGCAAACTTGTCTAAGAGCCCCTCACCATTGGCCAGGCTTATTTGCTCCCCCACCCCTTGAGTATCCCACGAGCTACAGTGCCTCATCTCCCTCACCAGGCTGTCATTCACGCAACTGAAAGTGTGGAAGAAACATTTGCTAACAAAAGGAAAGAGACAAGTTCTAACTTCTCTAGTTCCTGAACAGAAATGGTCACAAAAACTTAGATAAATGTTTTCTTTCCAGTAACTCAAAATGCATGTCTTAGCTCAGGCCTGAAAGTTATTTTTTAATGAATATAATATTGAAAGCACCACAGTTCAGAGTGAACACATATTAAGATTATAGGTATGATGACTTTTCTGAGATATATATATATATTTTTTTCTTCATTCTGAATGACTATATAAATACCTTAATGTGTTTAGTCAATTTACTATTATCAGACAGTTTGTTTTAATTTTTTGCTCATAAATGTGACCTGAACGTCTCAGGCATTATTAGTCACTGAGTATAAATGTAGTAAAGTTACTTTCTCAACTTAATATTTCTCAGGGTTCCTATTGCTTCAGAAACTTTCTCCTTAAGTGTTTCCAAGGCTCCCCAGGAGTGTAATCTGTGGCCATGGATCATTCCTGGATCTTGCCTGCTTCCCTGGCCAGCTGACCCCGAACAATGTGTCCCCGATGCAGGCAGTGCCACGGGAGTGTGCTGTGGGCTGGTACTCTGCTTCTGCCGCACCAGTTAGTTCATCACTAGGCTCTGAAAGTCTTCTAATCCAAATGGTCCAACCAAAACCTCATTGATGTACTTCAGAGCTGATGTCCCAATCACTGTTACTGCCTAAGGAATTGAGAAGGAAAATGGATTTTCTCTGTGCTCAAGTGGGATTCCATAGCAAATTTCTCAGAGCCCGGTGCACGCAGTGTTGAGTTCTATACTATAAATTCTTTCTGAGTCCCGCACATCCCTAATAGAGGGTAGGATGCTCAACCTTACCAGTTTTCTGGGATTTGTCTGGTTTTAGCACTGAAAGTTCCAATCCCAGGCAGATTGGAGTGGTTGGTCAGTCTAGAAGCTGAGGTGATTCAAGTGCTGGTATCAGCCAAAACTCTGAATGTAGGATCACTGCTTCCTCCTAATGATGAGGCCCTAGTGGAAAGACTGATCTTGCTCTCCCTTTTTAGGAAAAAAACATCATCTTAGAAGTCTCCCCATCTGGTTTCTACTGGGGCCATATTCACCACACCTGTCTGTGAAGTCTGAACCTCAGAAACACACAAAAAACAATTACAGCCTTTCAGACACTTTTGTCCTCCAAAGACTCTTCTCCAAACAGTGAATACAAATGAATATATGGGCTCTCTACGTGAGCCAACTGGTTGGTTGCTGCTGCAGCTGCACCTGTGCACATCCACCCACCTCACGTTACCACAGCCACTGTGCACAAAGAGCTTCTTCTTGGAGACGAGGCTCCCAATTTTGAGACCAATACCACCATTGGCTGTATCTATTTCCATGACTTTCCAGGAAGTTCCTGGGGCATTCTCTTCTCCTACCCACAGGACTTTACCCTAGTATGCAGCACAGAGCTCAGAACAACTGTCAAGCTGGCACCAGGGTATGCTGATCACCACTTCAAAAGACAATGTTGAGAAGGGATCATCTTGCCTGAGCCAAGAATATCAATGCTTACAATAGTGATGAGCCCACAGAAAAGTTACCTTTTCCCATTGCCAATTATAAGGTCTGGACCTTGCCATCCTGTTTGGCATGCTGGACCCAGTGGAAAAAGACCCAAAGACATGAATGTGACAGCTTGTATGGCATTTGCTTTTGGTCCTGATAAGAAATTAAAGCCATCTATCCTTTATCCTGCTATCACTGTCAGGAAATTTGCTGAAATTCTCAAAGTAGTTAGTTATTGCTCTCCAGCAGAAAAAAAGGTTGTCAATCCAGTTGATTGAACAAATGGAAATAGTGTGATAGTCCTTCCAAAGATCCCTAAAGAATTAGCCAAACAACTTTTTCCTAAAGGAATCTTCACAAGCTTCCATCTGGCAAGAAATACTTCGACTAGGTGGTCCTGCCTTAAGTCTCTGAGAAGTTGAGACCATAGCTGCTTATTTAGCACTGTGAGGCAGAAGATGCCAGTCATGTTTTCCCACAATAGTTCCATAAAAACATCCTGGTGTGATCACAGTTGATGCCTCTAAGTTGCTTACTACTTGGCGGCTCCCTGAATGAAAATGACACTAAAACTTTTTTGAGGTTCTTTATTCCACGCCATCATACATCTCAGCACTCTCTTCTGGTTTGGCTGTTCTTAAAATATTTTCTATATTTGAGGCTCAAATCTTGTTTGCAGGATTTTTGGTCAACAAGGTATTATCCACTGATGGTTAAGAGAGCTTGGCTCACTCCATCACATAATGACTATCAAGTTTTTATGGGTTTTAATTGAATCCTGTCTTACCCATTTTGGAAAGTAACAAAGCTTGAGATTCAACTTCTGAAAATAAGCATGTTGCCCAGGAGCTTAGAGTAACCTGAATATTCATTAACACTCAGCATTTTGATTACAGCTGGAGAAAAGAAGTTTTCAGTTCTGTAATTTCTTAGTAGATAACTAAAGTGGAGAGGGAAGGGCTTATATTTTGCTATAAAAATGTGTGATAAATTTCTATGAAAAGAGCCAGGCTGTAGGAAAGGCTTCCTTTGACTGCTCATACCCAAATGTGTGAGCAAGAAGACAGGGGCTATGTGCCTTTCACCGAGTATTTCCATATGTCAGCCTGCTCCCTGTAGATGCATGCATGGGAGGGCCCACCTTCAGAAGAGAACAAAGGATGATCAAGAGAATTTTACTGTAGAAATGTTCTTGCAGTGAATTTCTGCTTTCTGAATGTTGCTTTTTAAAGATCAGCAAATAAAAGGCTTGGCTCAAATTAGTAATCTCTCCTCACAGAAAAAGAAAACAAATGCATGTATGGTGGAAAAGATGTTGCCTGAACCCACTCTGTTGAAACTCTGGATTTCAATTGTTTTCAAATAAATGATACAGTAATGAAATGAACATCCTTCTTCTTAGACTGCTATGAGTGAATCTGATTATTACTATAGGATAAATCCTCAAAAATGTAACTACTTTTTGGTTTTGATTGACTCTGCAGTATTTTTTTTTATTTTAAAGAGGAAAAAAAGCACAGAAAAGAAAAACAAAAAACAAGAGACATACAAACAACTACAAGAACAGCAAAAAACCCAAAACAATAACAATATATGCTTTCAAAACAAGATGATAGGAATTTAACAATGGTTTTAATATTGCATATTGTTATCTTCAAAAGAGTTGCTCAGATTACCAGATATAGACATCCAAAATTAATCTAATCATATGAGTATTATCTGTTCTTTTCCAAGAACTAATAGAATTAGTAGTATAATCATCTTAGCTATTTTATGCATTTGTAAACAAATTTGTATCTTTTTCCTTTTCCCTTCCCTTTCTCCTTTCCCCTATTCTAGTTATTTTTCCCCTTTGAGCAGTTTCTTAACCTTTCACAATATCTATTGTAGATTTTAGATCTTACTTACTCTTTAAGTTTCTTACACTAGGGAGACAATACAATATTTACACTTGTGAGTCTGATTTATTTCACTTATGAGTATGGTCTCAAATCTCATCCATTTACCTATAAAAACCTCAATGCAATCCTTCTTTATAGCTGAGTAATACTCCATTGTATAAAAATACCACATCTTTTTTATCAATTCCTCAGTTGATGGGCATTTGGGTTGTTTCCAAGATTTGACTATTACAAATTGTGCAGCTGTGAACATTAGTGCACATATATCACTGTGGTATGATGTTTTCAATTCTTCTGGGAAGATGCCCAGAAGCAGATAGCTGGATCAAATGGGACCTCTAATCCTAGCTAACTTTTTGGCTTTTGATACATTGCTAATTTTCCTCCAGAATGTCTATCCCAATTTACACTTTTGGGTTTATTTTTTAAACCATACCAAGTATCTCCAGAATAACAGACGCTCTGACCTGATTTTGGAAGAACAGAGCACGTTCTGTGTGGGAGTCTTTGTCAAATGGGAAGGAGAGGGGGCAGGAGAGGAGAGCTGGGTAAATGGTTCCAGAGCAGCCTGAAAGGCCCTGAAGCCTCCATGCGCACCTTACATTCAGTGCTTTGCGGTTATTACACAGCACCTTCTCCTAGAATATCCATGCTGCCCTCTGGACACAGTGTCTTTTCTTTCACATCCAAACTCTTGCAAATCTCAGCCAAAGAGTCTGCACATGGATGAAAAATAGGGGCTAGGAAAATTCCATTCCCTTTTCCTTGATCCCCACAGAATCTGTGACTGTTGACCCCAGGAAATAAAAATATGAGAACACCCCAATCCAGGTCGCCATTAGCAAAATGAAGCAGTAGTCCAGTTAGCTTTGGAGCTTCCTAAGGAGAAGTGAAAGAGTCTACCTTAGTGAAAGTTCCAGAAACAATAAATATGGCAGGCTGAAAGGGTACTTGAGCTCAGTGAATCATGTAGCCTCTGGTTACCAGGTCTCAAACTGCCAGGCCCAGCTCCCTAATGAAGGAATGGTTTGTATTTCCCAGAGTCAAGCAGAGAGGGTGAAATCAGGCAGAGGGATAAAAACCATCAGGAGAAGTGTGCAAAGGGCATATCTGCCCTTTTTCAAATTCATGTGAATAAAGTGTGAATCATTTGAAACAAAGAGAATGGCATGTTTGTGTAAATACTTTGTAATTCTGTGTGTGCAAAAGTTGTTGGCAGTGATCTGCTCCTCACTGGGAAGCATGACAAGCAAACCAGTGTCACCATGAGATCTGATTTAAATGCTGAGTGCACTAAATAGACACCATTTGCATAATTAACCATGCAAACAAACACAAATAGAAGAACCAATTCCCTCGCTATTGCAGGTCCTTGTCAGGTGGATGGTTGTGATCTTGGTCCTTGCTCACTGAAAGTTAAATGGTCAAGAAGAGGCTCTCTCAGGACATTTCCCTGAGCATGTTGGACTTGGGAGGGAAACACAGGACAAGAAATGACCACATGGGTAATCAGGGCTGAGATAGTCCTTTCACTTGAATGTTTAACTCTCCTATTCTCACAGAGGAAAAGATTCCTGCAGGACATGTAGGAAACTAGGGTTCTAGTTCCAGTAGAATGATATGTCAGCTCTGGAAGCCAATTTGTTTCTAATTCGTGGTCAAATACTGACAGGTTCAAAAACTGAATGCATTTTTCTCATAAGAAATAATGTAAACCAAATAATTGGTTCTAGGGCCCCAAAATTACACTTATACACTTTAACGAATTTCACAGTGATTTTTTTTTTTAACTCTATTACAGTTCTCACAGTTTTCCTCTTAGCTTTACTGTTGGTATCAGTAACTTTCTTTGGAACCATGGCTACAATATTTTAAGCAAATAAAGTGCAAAAAAATCACAGTGATGAATGCTTTGACACACTGACCCAAGCACTGAGTTGAAGTGTCACCCCTTTGTGTCTTTTGTGAGACAGGACCCGTGTCTCCCTTTGGCCTGTACAGGGTTTTTCAATCCAGATTTTCAGTTCAACTATCAAGCAAAGTTATGAACGCTGAGCAGACTTTGCTGTTCAAGTAGTGGAAAGTCTGAGCTTGGAGTCATTTGACAGACATGGTATCACTGTATATTTATTTGTAGGCAAGGTGTTCTTTCTGGGCATTGGTTTCCTGGCCTTTAAAATTAGGAGTTTGAATTATATTGTCTCCCAAGAGTGTCTCACTTCCAATATCATCAACAAAATAGCTTTTACTAAATACGTAATGTGTACAACTTTTACATCTTGGAAAAGTTGAATTTAAATCCATCCATTGACTTTCTTCAGCCATTGTGTAGGAAGTCACAGGCTGACATTCTGACCCACTTCTTTGCCTTTTGTTGCTTCAGTTCTACCCAGGTTGGCCTTAGGCAATGGTAGGTTTCCAAGACCATGGGCATGCATGAGCCATCACTTGCCCTTATGATGGAAAAAAAAAAAAAAACACCTGCAGTCTTACTCTTGTGCCTTTCTTTGAGTTCCCTTGGCTTCTTGAAAGGCGAATTAGATGGCTCTTTGTCACCTTCACTGCTTTTTCCTTCTATATTCTAATATTTTCTGAAGTAGCTGTTACTTTATCATTTAAAGTTCAGATTCTAAGTTGACTTCGACTCCCTCCAATCTGACTCTTAGACTCAACCAAATGAACATCTAAAATAGACACATTTTGCAATGTTATGCTTCCAGCATTGGTATTGAGAAATCATTTGTCAGTTTGATCATGGTCCTGTGAAGTAAGCTGTCTTTCCTGGTTGTAGCAGTTCTTGTTCATGTTGGCTTTTTAACAGTTTTGATTATCGTCTCATGTTGCTTGAAATTCAATAATGATTTCGGGACTGTTTTTCAGAAGAGGGCATTATCAACTTGCAATTACTTAGCCCACATTTTTCATATTAGGCCATTGAGATAGTATAAGTTTGAGGCCAAATTCCCAAAGCTAAGGCTCAGGCAGGGAAGTCTTCCTCTACGAGGAAGTTTCTTCCACTGGGGGTGTCATCCTTAGAGCGATGCTTTATTTGGAGCCCCAGGCTTTATCTCCACTACCTCAAGGAGAGTAGCTCCAGGCCATCAAGATCATACGTGCTTTTAGGGAAAATGCTAGCTCTACTGCTTTTAAACTATGTCCACACATTCTCCAGAAGGTCTCCCTTCAACATGTGAAGTGGACTTAACTACTTTCATGTTTTCCCAAAATAAGATTCAAGCAGAGATCAAAAATACCAGCCTCAATCAGTCTATCTTAACCTTACCTGACATTATAGAGTAATCATAAAGCAAGAGACTCATGGGGTATGGTCTTCTGCATGACACTGGCCATCACCATCTTAATGATCAGGTATTAATTACAACTGAAGTGTATTTGCTGGGTAGGGTCTTAGTTTCAGGGAAATATGGTTGCTTCTAATGAATAAGACATGGGGAAAGTGATGGGGTGTGAATTTCAAAACTAAATCATGAAAAGCATTCCCCCTTGCACTTCTTGCACCATTCACCCTCAGGGAAGCCAGCTGCTACATTGTTGAGATACTTAACCATCTCTATGAAGGAGCAGATGTAACAAGGACCCCAGGCCTCCTGTCCAAAGCCATGTGAGTGTACCATCTTGGAACCACATCTTCCAGGCCTTGTTATACAGTCAGGAGACTATAGCCATGATGAATACCTGTACTGCAATTTCTAAGCCAAAACTGCCTAGCTCACTGGCTCCCAATTTCTGACTAGCACAAACTATATGATAATGTTTATCATTTAACATAGTAAATTTGGGAGTAATTTCTTAGTCACCATTAGCTTATCTCCAGGAATTGTGCTTTCTTGTCATCCCTAGTCTCCAATTATTTCTTTTATTGCCAGAAAAGTGATGCTTTAAAAATATTTATTACATTTTATCTGACATTTTAAGGAGTTTTTTTAATTAGGAGCACTTTTGCCACATTTGACCTGCCACATTTGTGGAAACAGAAGTTTTCACATTTGTTACCAGGTCCTGTTATTAAATCCAAAGCTGATAAAGCAGATGCATTAAATTCATGATATTTGTAAGGATGCAAGTTCCAAGCGTTATTATTTTCCACAAGGTCTCTCATCCAGCAAGGAATGGAGCTGGGACCAGAATCTAAGCATGGGAAAACTCCAAAGTCTATGCATGCCCCTTTCCAACTCACAAGGTGCTTCCCACGAACAGATTTGAAAATATTGCAGTCTTCCAAACTGTTTATCCATTGAAAGGAGTAGCCAGGGAAGAGGAGTTGGAAAGAAATAGAGGTAGAAGGTGAAGAACCTGCCCTTGTTGTGTCAGGTTACTGGGAGACTTTCGTGAGCCCTGAGAGGATCTCCTGCCTGTACCTTGGGACAGTAGATTCCATAGTTGTCTTCTTTTCTACTCTTCAAGGTGTGCCTGAGGGATCCACTCTAAAATGTTTTAGGCACTGTCTTCTCCCATTACTGTTCATTCACAGAAAACTCTCCACCCTCTTTGGAACTTTCCTGTCTCAGTCTTTCTGGAGATTGTCCAGTGGAAGGTGCATAACTAAATGATGAGCTCACAAT
This sequence comes from Cuniculus paca, assembly GCA_004365215.1. Lineage (NCBI taxonomy): Eukaryota > Metazoa > Chordata > Mammalia > Rodentia > Cuniculidae > Cuniculus > Cuniculus paca. The sequence goes on from RJWT010055379.1 coordinate 8,298, forward strand.
ACCACATACCCAGTTTTACTTCCCAGGGAAGATTTTACACCTTCAGGAGAGCAGTAGTAGTGCCTATCTCTTGCACTTGTGATGAATGATAAAGGCTATTCTCAGTGCTTGACACATAATAAACACTGAATATGTGGTAGTTATCCAGAAAGTTTAACAAATTTACTTGATGATGGTTGGTGGCGCAGAATGTGGTACAGAAAGGTTTATTTTTATGTATTTTCCATTTCATTGTAACACAAATATAATTTCATTGAAAGCAGGAGTGTGAAAGTATGTAAAGCCTTTCCTAGGGTCTGTACCAACACTGGGATTTACATCATTAAAAGGGCTATTTAGACAGTTTAAGGCTGCATTTGCAGATGGGATTTTAAGGGTGAAAGCCCATTTGTAACCCTAAAGTATTTAAACAACCCTGCAATTTGATCTCAAATCCCTCAGTTACTATCTTAACTCCTGCCTCCTGTCTGTCAATCCCAGTCCTGCTTCCAGGACCACCTGCCAGTTGCTGTAAAAGCTGGGGCTTTGTGAAGCCCTCAGTTGTAACCTGACCTCCACAAGTGTTAGAGGGGTGAGGCAGCTGCCACAGAATTTGTAAGTTTTACAGCATTATGCAGTGGTGGGATTCAATGGCATGCCTCTGGAACCTTTCCATTCATTCATTTGCACTTTCACCAAAATGTGGAGAGTACTTACTGAGGGCTAACTAAGCCCTGGAAATAGAAAGGGAGTGTGATCAGCGGGAGGTATAGACCTGCAAAAACATACTGCAATGCATTGAACACGTGTGACACAAGAATAGAAACTGACCACACACAGGAGAAAATCATTGGCCATTCAAGGTGGGCAGGGGAAGGAACCACTTCCTGCAGGAGCGATGGCTGAGTGCTATTAAATGTTCCTCTTGGTTGTCCTGTGAGCTCCCGTGTTTAGGTACCCTGCCTTCTTGTCACTGGAGGAACTCTGAGGAGGTGCCCCAAGAGGAGATGGGGACCTCAACTCACCCCACCCACAGAATGAATTTACTAGTCCCATCACAGAAAAAGAAGTTTCAATATGTTTCAGTGAGACACACAGAAAAGATTTCTTTAGCAGAAAAAGACGACATGCTCCAAAGGCAGGGAGGGTGCCCCTGGGGTGAGACTCATTAAGGTCGGAGGCTCCAGGGGTTTTCTGTGGTCTTGGGGGAGGAGACCTGTGGGATTTGTGAATCAGTAGTAAAGGGAGAGGAGGCCTGGGCTCAATTTACAGGTGAAAGGAAAGAGATCATTGACAGGCCAGAGCCCACTGTACAGAAGAAAAGCGCGCGCTGAGCCATTGAATTTTTTTTTTTTTAAGAATTGAGAAGTTAACATATGTTGTGTTTGACTCTATTCTGTTTTGTTTTACTTTGTTTTGTTTTGTTCTATTCTCTTTAAAATAAAAAAAAAGAATTGAGAAGTTAGAAGTGAGTAGTTTGGAAAGGAAAAAATTGTAAACTGTAGTCCTTTTAAAGTACAATTTAAAAATACGATTTTCTTGTCTCTTTTTAAGCCTAATTTTATTTGTTCTTCCTTTCTCACTGCCCGCATCTTTTGACAGCTCTCCTAGCGTTGTCCAACAAGTGCTCACCTGGGCTCTGCAGCTCCCACACCCAGAGGCACTTTCGGGTCCACGGTAAACCCGGCCGTTTCCCCCGTCTTCCTTCTCTCCGCGGCGCGGGTCGGAGCCTCAGTCGCCTCCCACCTGGACTCCGCCTCCCAGTTAGCTGCCCTTCCTTCCACCTGGGGCTCCTCTCGTCTGCCGGCCACACATCACCGAGAATCATCTCCCTGCAGCGTCGCGTGCATCACCTCGCTCGCCTCTTAGCAGACCCGTGAAGGCTCCCGG
>RJWT010055380.1:0-10166 GCA_004365215.1 Cuniculus paca
AAAATCAACAACAAAAAAAAGAACTATTTTGCAACTTGGATGAATCTCCAGAGTATTACCCCTGGGCAAAAATAGCCTCAACAATTACATACTAGATAATTACATGTATGAAGGTTTTTTGTTTTTGTTGTTGATTTTTCTAAGACAAGGTCTCACTATGTAGTCAAAGCTGGCCTTGAACGTGCTATGTAGCCTAGGCTGGCCTCAAATTCATAATCTTCCTTCCTTAGCCTCCAGACTGCTGGGATCACATGCATATGCCACATCTGCTCTACAAAAACATTCTCTTTTTTTTGTCAGTACTAGGGTTTGAACATAGGATCTTTATACTGAGCTATATGCCCCTATGCCCAGTCCATTGCTTCTGTTTTTTGTTTTCGAGACAGGGTCTTGCTAAGTCACCACACTGCCGAGACTGCACTTGAACTTGATATCCTGACTCAGTCTCAGCAGGGATTACAGGCATGTGACCCATATTTAGCTGAAACATTCTCGAACAGACAAATGAGAGAAATTCAGAATAGACTTGTGGTTGCCATGGATTAAGGTGGAAGTTGGGCAAAAGGACAGTAGGTATGGCCGTAAGAGGGCAACGATAATGATCCTTGGGAGCTGAAGTAATGTCGGCCTCCTGACTGATGTGCTAGTTTTGCAAGATGTTACCAGAGGGGGTTCTGGAGGGGGTGAGCCGCCGGTGCCGAGTTCCAATGGCTCAAGCTTCCTTCCCCACTCCTGCGTGCAAGCATCTCTCAGGACAACTGCACAAGCGCTGCAAGGGGGGGGGTGTAAAAGGAAGCCCTACCACAAGAAGCGGAAGAATGAGCTTAGTTGCCCTGCAGTCAGCATGGAGATCGGCCCCCGCTGCACACAAACAGTTTTGAGTTTGAGGAGGAAACAAGAAGTACCAAGCCCTGAGGCTGGATGTGGGACACTTCTCCTGGGGCTCTGAGTATTGTTCTCAAGCGTCATTTAATAAACACAAAAGGAATGACAGAATTAAGGGGCTGGGGACTTAGCTCAGTAGTGTGAGCACTGAGATCGTCAGCTGGAGTCCCATAACCCCTTCCCCCCAAAAAAGAATGACAGAATTTAAAAATCACCATTTTTCAGCTCCCAATGTAGAGGAACTGATGTAGGCGAGAATCATCAATGAACACTACTCAAAGGTGGTCAGAAGAGACTGTCACAGTCTCAGATTGTCATCGTGCAAACCACTAATTACAAAGAGACCAAAGTCCCTTTATAATGGAAGGACTGAGTAGGTACCACCTGAACCAAATGACTGGACCCAGGACCAACGGTGAGACAGTCCTACACCCCAATGGGGGCAAGAGAAGCACGCATGACCTGTGCACCCCTCACAACAGAAGAGGAGGAGGAGGGCGTTCCTTTTTTTTTTTTGGTATGGGGATCTTTCATGCTGCCAGGCAGGAGCTTATGCCACTGAGCTAAGTCCCCAGCCCCTTAATTCTGTCATTCCTTTTGTGTTCATTAAATGACACTTGAGTACAATACTCAGAGCCCCAGGAGGAAAAAAAAAGCCTAGCCGGTTGTGGTGGCTCACGCCTGTAATCCCAGCACTCGGGAGGCTGAGACTGGAGGATCCTTGTGAGTTCGAGATCAGCCAGGGCTACAAAGTGAGCTCAAGGCCAGCCTGAACAGCATAGCGAGACCCTGTCTCAAAAAGACAAGGGCCGGGGATCTAGCTCAGTGGCCTAAGTGCCTGCCTGGCAAGTGCGAAGTTGTGAGAGCGAACCCTGGTGCTGCAAAAAAAAAAAAAGCCTGAAAATGTCTCGAATCTTAAGAGACAGGACTGCTCAAACCAATGATCCATTAACACTTTGACTGGACAACAGTTACAGGAATACCTGGGGAACAACTGAAGAAAGGGGACTACGTGTTGCACATATTAAACAATAACATATTACTCTATTGGTGTAAAATTCCTTGGGTAGGATACTGGTCCCAGTTATGTGGGAGAGCAGCTATTCTTACGCAACCCATACTTCAGTATTTAGGGATAAAGTGCACAATATACACAACTTCCTTTCAAATGTTTCTACTGAAAAAGTGTGCATGTGTGTGTGCATGTGTGTGTGTGTGTGTACGACAGAGACAAAGAAGGTGGGTTTATCTGGGTGAAATGTGTACAGGCGTTCACTGCTTTCTTCTATTAATTTTTAAAAAATGAAAATCTCTTAAAGTTGGGGAAATAATAAGAGCAAAACAGTAGCTTTAGAATAAAAAGTCCCCACGTGAAATAAAAAGTGCTACAATTCAAAAGAACCAACCACAGCTTTTACTCTTTAGCACGTGACCAATTAGATAAAACCTGATGCCACCTGTTACACATGGAAATTACACAAATGTTGACTTGCCCAAGCTCTCCTAGTCCAGGTGTGCGGCCCTTGTCCCAGCAGCCCTAAAGCGGAGGCAACAATGTGGGTGTTCACATGAAGCCCCCTCTGCTTTTAAAACTGTGTGGGCCTAAAAATAATAATAATAATAATAATAATAATAATAAACTGTGTGAGAGCCCAAGAACACAGCAGTAGGCCTTCCATTTTGATCTCTGCTCAGGAGAACCCCACTTTTCAATGCTTCCCAGGCTCAGGTCACTGTGCCAGAAGAGTAGCAGCAATTCCCAATGTCTTTATAGTGTCTGAAAACTCTCTGTGATGTTGTCCAGCCATTCCTTAATCACACCCAACATTCACAAAACAAAATCAAGACAGGTTAAAACAAAATGAACCCCTGCAGAAATAATTTCTCGAGAGGAAGAATATTCTTCGATGTCTCCATTTTAAAAGAAAACTTATTTTTGTAAGAGAAAACTACAGTAATCACTTGTTTGCTGCCTAACACAGCAGCTGTTTCAATAATAATAACAAAACTGGGCCCTATCATCCTGCCCTGGGAGGAAGCTTGCCTTCTGGGTAAATAGCTTCCTCATACCCACTACTCTTCCCCTTTCAGAGGATTTCTGAGTTAGCAATTGGGAAGCTTGGCAACGGTATTTTCAGTTTTTTACATCAACTTTTGAATGCAATTTTGACATATTAAAAGCTAGAACTGTGCTAAATAAAACCATGTTTTAGTGAAGGCGTTTAACTTGAGAATTAATGAGCTGAATGCTACATTCTGCCAAGAAATTCCATTTAAAGGACCAACCTTTAAATTGAACTATGCTCATACCCAGCTTGGCCAGCAAAGCAAGCCAGCTGTTTTTTTGTTTTTTGGTTTTGTGTGTGTGTGTGTCTTTTTGAGACAGGGTCTCACTATGCAGTTCAGCCTGGCCTTGGGCTCACTTTGTAGCCCAGGCTGGTCTTGAACTCGCAACGATCCTCCTGCCTCAGCCTCCCGAGTACTGCAATTACAGGTGTGTGCCACCAAGCCCGGAAGCCAGGTGTTTTTCATACAACTGAGACAGTCTACGGCACTAGACACAACCATCAAACTCATTTATAAGCAGATCTCATTTTACCCTGCAAAGAATCAGTAGTGAAAAAAACTATGCCTCAAATCTCTTTTTAGTAGTACCAGTGCACACCGAAACTAATGTTCAACAAATTAAGAAAATGTGGCAAAACGCAATGGGCACTTAATCCCAGTGTTCAAGAGGCAGAAGCTGGGAGGACCGTCATAAGTGTGAGGACAGCCTGGGCTACAGAGGGAGACTCTGTCTCCAAAAGAGCAAAAAAAAAAAAGAGAGAGAGAGAAAGAAACAGAAAAGAAAAAAAAAGAAAAGAAAAGAAAAGAAAAGAAAAGAGAAAAAGTGTGGCAAATTGACCTCTATCCCTCAAAGGCCAAGTTCTATGATTCACTGATCAGAGGAACAGTCACATGCAGGCCCCATGGTAAGGATTCCCAAGAATTTAACAGTGGTAGACACAGGAACATGCTCTAACTAGAGAGGTTAGACAAGAAAACTTGTAACCCCACACAACAGTAAAAAAGAAGCCGAGGGAGGAAGAAGTGACTGACAGACACACACGAACTCCGTGTGTTGGTGATAACTGGGTTTAAGCCATGGGAGGAATCACTTCAGGCTGGGCTGGTTTTAACAGGCTCTTCTGAGAAAGCACAGGTACACAGGGCCCTAGAGAGGCAGGCCAGGAGAAAGAACTCAGAGTGAAGGAAGGCCCGCTAGGAGGAGTACCAGCGAAGGAAAGGAAGCAACTCAAGAGAGGCGTTTCAGACCTGGCTATGAAATGACAGCTCACTCCAAAGTAGGCTGAATCGCAAGAGGTGGACAAGAGCAGCTTCAAGTGCCCCGTTCTACCGCTACAATTCGAAGCACACGACGAACACCTAGGACACTGAGAGAGACACTGCCTAGAGAAGACTGCAGCTGATCACAGGTCAGACCTCGGTGGGCTCTGATGTCCTACCTCTTGTTCCCTGACAGAAGGCCACTAAGAGAAACTACTGGTACTTTGGTTCAGTCCCCTAATAAACTGAAGTTTCAAACTACTATGCTATTAGTGAATACTTGAATTCACACTTAATAAAGCATTAATAGAAACTAAAGTTCATAAAATTTGAGCTCTTTTAAAGAAAAGCTATGAGGGCTGGGGATTTAGCTCAGTGGCATAAGCACCTGCCTGGCAAGCCTCAGGTTGTGTTTGATCCCCAGTACCAAAAAAAAAAAAAAAAAAAGGAAAGCAAAGCAAAGCTATGATGCAGTTACAGCATGCTTCATTTTACACATCCGAATACTTCCTGCAAGCCCCACCCCAGTGGCCTTTCCCAAACTAGTTAACGTCCAGCGCTGGCTCTCCAGCAGCCCTGGAACAGCCTGCATGACTCCGTCAGGGACGTCGACAGCTAGACCAGCTCTGGAATGTCTACTGGGAAGATCGAATGAAAAATGAGTGCTATTTTGAAACTAAAAAGAAACACATAAAAATTTGATACACTCCAAGTCATTTCCTCTATGATCAAACATGTTAAGTTTATGTTATGAACTTCATCTTGGAAGATCTCAAATTCCATGATCCTGACAACCCTTTTTCAGAGGTAAGATTGTGCCTGAAAAACTAAGACTGAACCCTAAACTCAGCCTGTGGGGCTATCAGGTTTAAGGAAATGGCACCCGAGGGCTCCATGGCGCATGCCAGAGGAACTCCTAAGAATGGCATGCTGTGCTAGGAAGTACACATAAAGTTAAAGCACAACAGTGATATCAGTACTGTGGAAGGTCCCCAGTACAGGTGCAGTACAGATAGTGTTGCTCACACGTCATGTACACAGTGTTTGCAATTCCCAGCATTTGAGGCATTCCAGCCAGGAGCACATTCTTTCTTCAACTCTGCCTCCCAAAACCCACTCTATTTCACAATAGTACAAACCAGTTCTACTTTTAATAAAGGATCCCTGGTACCACCAAAAAAAAAAAAAAAAGTGCTTTTAGGGCTGGGGATCTAGCTCAGCAGTCTAAGTGCCTGCCCGGCAAGCGCAAGGTCGTGAGTTCAATCCCTGGTGCCGCAAAAAAAATAAATAAAGGAGCCATGTCGGTGTTTCACATAGAGGGACCAGGAAGGCCATGGTGAGAAAAGGGAGAGGGGCATTGTACACCCAGACGTTGGTCTCTCTTGCTCACATACCAATTTCCTTGCTTACGGTTGTTTTGTGGTGCTGGGGACAGAACCCAGGATGTCCACACGAGAGGGAGGCAATTAGTTACATTCCCAGTTGCACAACAATTCTAACATGATGTATTTGTTAGTGGACAGGAGAAAGAAACGTCTACATTTCTCCTAGAATACTCAAACTTCAAGGCAAGGTGGCTATGTACAGTGAGCCTACCCTCCAGCCTGCGAGTGCCGCCCTTACCACCCTCCCTCTGACATACTTCCATGAGACTTGGTTAGCAGACGACTAACAGACCTAGGAAAACTCCCCCCAGGTTAAGACTTCACATTCGTGAAAGTGTCCATTCTGGAGTTGGGAATGTGGCTCAGCCCACATGAGGCCCTGGGTTCCATCCTCAGCAAGCCCACCCCACCGGAACACTTTGGTTCCACAGAGAGGTCACTAATCCAATTCACCCATGTTAAGACATTTTTTATCAAACAATAACAAAACTAAAATCATCACACAATAGTTTTCTCCTGTACTCTTAGCAAAACAACTGAGGTTAGTGATCCCCATACTGTGCAGCACTCCATTCAGAAGGGCAGTGTTCTTGCAGCTCTGACAGGCAAGGCACATGAAGGACCTCAAAGCTAATTTACTGACAGTCTCCTCCTAAAAGCGTAAAAAACTGGTATAAGTACGATTCTAGCTGTTTGAGTTTTTTTTCATATATTTATTGGTCCTTTGGGTCCTAGAAACAAGTGGTAGAAGAGCCGGGCGTGGTGGTACACTCCTGTAATTCCAGCACTCAGGAAGCTGAGGCAGGAGGATCACTGCAAGTTCGAGACCAGCCCGGGCTACAAAGTGAGCTCAAGGCCAGCCTGAATTGCATAGTGAGACCCTGTCTCAAAAAAAAAAAAAAAAAAAAACAAGAAACAAGTGGTAGGAACCTCCCCCCAAACTGCCCCCAGTCAGAGAGCAAAGAAACAGAGGAGTGGGCACAAAGAAGCAGCAGGCAAGTGCAGCACCAGCAGAGAGCAGGGCACCACCCACACAGCACTGGGTGTCAGCTCTGCACCCTACACACACTCACACGCCCAAAGGAAAATGAATGTGTGACTACACGCATGACAGTCATGTGTCCTACACCAAACTGATCCTGGCTCACAGCGGGTAATTAAGTGTGTATCAATACTTCACTACATTCAGCAGTTCATGGCTTCCAAGCAGTTGAACCTTGGCTATAAGCACAAAATGAGCATGAAAACAAAGAATAAGGCTCAAAAGAAAAATAATCATGTAAATCAACTAAAAGATTAGCAAGTTTCCATTTGGCTATAGCGAGATTACCTCTCATGTCTCGCTTTAGATGAAATGCTCCAGGCTGATCCAGCTTAAAACCGCAGTGCTGTATTCCTTCTCACTTCACTACACCAAGTAAGTATCCAGTAACTGCACAGCTGAAACCCTGGTTTAACAATATCTTATCCTAAAGTACTTGTAATATATTCCTCTTCAAGAATTTCCAGACAAGACCACTAGCAAATTTTTGTTAATACTAACAGACTGACCAGACATTATTGAACTTTGAAATAAAATTCAATGTATAATCTGGTATGCTTGATTAACTGCATCTTCTGCAACTGAATTTCAATTAGAAAAATAGGGCTCACACTAGTTTAAGTGTCTGTTCTATTTCTGAACAACCCCAAGCCTGCAGTCTTGGATGGCAGCCTAGGGGCTCCCTGCTCTAAGGATTTCACTGTCCGAAAGGTAATCAGTCCAGACATTTCTGACTGACTTATCTGGGTACATCTGCCCTGAAGCACTGTCACGTGGTGCTCAGAGTCAGATGGCTCACAGCACCCTCGGAGTCTCACAGAGTCTCAGCAATTTTATTCGGTCCAAACATTTTATAAAATATTGTGTCCGAATAACTTTGTGACATTTGAAAAAATATATTTCAATTGAAGGGGAAAATGTTGTTTTATTCTTCAATAACTATGATTATTTATAAGGCTACACAATACTAAAGACACCAGACATTTGTCAAAACCCACACGCATGTACAACACGAAAACTATTTTTACAGTTCAGTTCAAAATAATGTTATTAAAATTGGTTCATCTTTTAACAAACATACCACACAAAATGTTAAAAATACGGGAAATTGTAAGGGAAAAAAATGAGTTACATGAAAACTCTCTATACTATCTCTGAATTGTCTATGAACCTAAAATTTCTTTAAAAAGTTAAATCTACTACAGATGAAAAAGTTGAACGTGGGCCAGGGATTTAGCTCAGCAGCATAAGCACCTGCCTAGCAAGGGCGAGGTCATGAGTTTGATCCCGGGTACCAAAAAAAAAAAAAAAAAAAAAGCTGGACATGGTGGTGCTCACATGAAATCCCAGCACTCTGGGTGACTGAGGCAGGAAGATCTCAAGTTTGAGACCAGCCTGGGTATTTTAGTGACTTAGTGAGGCCCTAAAAAATTAAAAGGGCTGGGGATGTAGCTCAATGCGAAGGCTCTGGATTTAATCCGCAGTACTGAGAAGAGAAGAGAAGAGAAGAGAAGAGAAGAGAAGAGAAGAGAAGAGAAGAGAAGTCAAGCAATAATTTGGTCAAAGGTAAAAACTGATTGATTCTTCATGTTAAAAAGAAAACAGAGAAAGAGGATGCATAGTTGTAGAATGGGGGCCCTCCCCATGAACAGCATTCTTCAAGGAGAAACAAGTCAGAAGGGAGACTACCAAATCAACCTGGTATTTACTGAGTCTATTACACCATAATTATGTGGCATAATTCACACAGAGAAACGCACTTATAGGTATAATCTTTCTACAAAATGAGGGTTTCTTCTCATATTAACAGAAGCTTAGAGAAGTGAGGCAAGCCGGGCTCTGAAGAGGTCTATCTCCTCCAGACAGAGAGCATTTTATCTCAGAGCACACGCTAGGGAGAGACGGGGCTTCGCATTCTAGTCATACCACCAGCAGCACACTGGGGAAAGTTGATTTCATAGAGCTTCAGTTTCTTCATCTTCTTCAACTCACAGCATTGTTCAAAAAGTAAAGGTAAAGCCGGGCCTGGTGGCACTCGCCTGTAATCCCAGCACTCGGGAAGGCTGAGGCAGGAAGATCGTTGCAAGTTCAAGACCAGCCGCTCAAGGCCAGCCTGAATGGCATAGTGAGACCCTGTCACAAAAACACAAGGGCTGGGGATTTAGCTCAGTGGCATAAGCACTTGCCTGGCAAGCATAAGGTCGTGAGTTCAATACCTGGTGCTGCAAAAAGAAAAAAACAAAACAAAACAAAACAAACCCAACCCATAAAAAGTAAAGGTATTCAGCCAGCCCTGACAGAATAAGCACAATACTCCATAAATGTGGTTGTTTGTTGCTCTACACCAGTTTCTCTATGGAAGAAAGCACAGAGGAGAAATAAAGACACTGCCAGTTCAACAGACCAGGAACCAGCTGAGCTCTGAACAAAACAAAGAGAGTCTATATAGTGCAAACAGCTTTAAAACAGCTATTGCTGGGCAAGGAGGCTGAGGCAGGAAGACTTCAGTGCCAGTATGGGCTACACAGTGAGGTCAAGGCCAGCCTGGACTACATAGTAAGTCTCCTGTCTCAAAAACAAAACACATGCGTGCACCTCTAAGGTTTTTTTTTGTTTTGTTTTGTCTTTTGTCTTTGAGACAGGATCTCACTATGTAGTTCAGGTTGGTCTTGGGCTCACTTTGCAGCCCAGGATAGTCCTCAACTTGCGACAATCCTCCTGCCTCAGTCTCCTGAGTGCTGGGATTACAGGAGTGTGCCATCACATCTGGCACACCTCTAAACTTTTCATTAGGCACTTAGCTTTTCTACTATACTTCGGAAATACGTCAGTAAAATCCATGTGTTCACCAAACTAAAATGGCAATCTCATGTAGCTTTATTGGAAACCAGTTGCTTTAAGTTAATAATTAGACAACCATAAACCAGATATGGTGGCACACGCCTGTAACCCCAGCTACTCAGGAGGCGAAAGCAGGAGGATCACAAGTTCAAGCCCAGCCTGGACAACCTAGAGAACCTCTACTTCAAAATAAAAAATTTTTTAAAAAAGTAATTAGCCAACTATTTTTTTTTTAAATGAACTGAGTACAAATAACAGTACAATGGATCTCTTTCCTTCTGTAAGGAAAAGACCAATAGAGGATACGAAAATGATTTCAATTTAGGCACTGAGACCAAAATATTCCCTTTATAACATGAACATAGGAAACGCACTGAATGAGTTGGTTTTCTACTTCATTAATTAGCTATACTATATTCAGCTGTGGAAGCAGAAAATACAGCCCTGAAGATAAATACAACTCGAGCAACCTGGGAAGAGAATTTTCATAAAACAGAAAGGGGGGTTAAGAAAATGTTCTCCAAAAAGGTTTCCGGTTACAAGTGGCCCTGAATTAGGCCTAATGCTAATGGAAACACTTGCCACTGAATGAAGAAACACAATCTAGTTGGAAGAGAAAGAATTCACGTCGGAAGCACAATTGCTGGGCTCCATGGTGGCCCAGATAAATGTCAATTCCCACAGTC
>RJWT010055381.1:0-10167 GCA_004365215.1 Cuniculus paca
TAATAGTGAATGACCAAAAAGAAGCAAATCACAGAAAATGTTATTGGATGTGGCAAGATTTGGAGAGCATTCCGTAGAACAAATAATAGATGCAACAGGTAGGGTTCCATAAAGTAGGCACAGCCCCCTTCTTTCAGTCAAAGACAATAAAACATGGTGATGAGGAGGAGGAAGAGAAGGGGGATGGTCACATGAAGATATATTTAGTGAAGTGCAAGTAGTTTGGTAATTTGGGGGTTTGAATCTGCAAGGGGAAGAATTTTGTCTCCAAAAACCTCATAAAGTGAAGCTCCACCCTGCTGTACCTCAAAATGTGACTATATCTGGAGATAGAACCTTTGAAATTGTTGAGTAAACATGAAGGTAGTAAGGTGGCCCTAATCCATCCTGACTGATGGTTTTACAGAAAGAGGTGCTTAGGACATAGAGACACTAGGGGCATGTGATCAAAAAGGAAAGACCATGTGAGATCACAGCAAGGACCATCAACCACATAAGAGAGAAGACTGAGAAGAAATCAAACCAGTCAACACCTTGATTTTTGTCCTTCTAGCCTCTATAACTTGTAGAAAATATGTTTCTCCTGTTTAAGTCTTCAGTCTGTGGCCTTTGGTATTATAATCCTAGAAAATTAGAATATCCGCTATCAGTAATTTTTGCTTTTAATCTCAATATTTTGTGAAAAGTTAAATATTTACAGAATAATTATGTCTTTAAAAATTTTTGTGTGATCTATTTAAATTATGTTGTATGTTTTAATAAAAGGAAAAAAAAGCTTACTCTCTATAAAGAAGACATTTGAAAGGAAATGCTCCACTATTAGCCAACTGAAATGAGATTCTTACAAGTATTATGAGGCCTAATTTGAAGCTAAATTAGTCCACAAGGGTACAGTGACTTAGAGTAAATTGGTTGATTCTTGTAAAAGCCATTTCCTTTTCCTAAAGAACATCTCTTCTGTCTCCGTCCTACACTTCTATTGTATGTGACACCCCTTACGCAGGTCTATACTCAGTGATAGAAAATATTGAAACTTTCTTCCCATGTTCCCCCTTAGCAACTTTTCTCTATCTTCATTACAGTGTTCACTAAGCTCCACTGAATCTATCTTAGTGTTTATTTAACTCCTTGATGGGGGAAAATAATACTCAATGCATAGACATGTGCTTGAGTACTTGTTTGGTAGTTAATGGGCATTGAATGAATCAATAGATGGAGGAACATAAAAGCATCTTTAGCATTTAGTGCTGATATCTTTGATTTCTGTACAGAAAGAAGCAACCCCAAATATGTTTTAGGATATTCTTAAAGTTTTGCCCCTACCAATTTCAATGGTCAGTATGATCTGGGTCAGATGACCATTGTGAGCAGTTTCTCTTAAGAAGTTCTCATTTACAAATGATTAATAAATAGGTAATGTGCAAGAAACTCATAGTTGGACAGATGCCTCTGAAAACTGAGGCCTGTATTACATTCCAGACAGATGATCTGATTTTTGAAGAAATCTCTGTTCAGATTTTTCTGTATGTGACCTGACAGCAATTATTTTACCAGATACATGCTGTTTAGAGTATTTCTGTGACATGACCTTCTACAGTAGAAGAAGCCACCCTCCAGAGACACTTAGCATTACACCTGTCATGTTTTCCTTTTCTTCCAGGGATTTAAAATCTAACCACAAATACGACCCAGGAATCCCACCATGGCTCATGTCCTGTGCTCTATGCATTGCTCTTTTAGCATTCTGAACAAGATTAATCAATCAATTTCTTCCACCAGGAACTGAGTGGTCGGGACATCACCATCAAGCTTAGCCCTGGTCTAGAAAACCAATTGAGCTTGACCAAAATGAGCAGCAATTTATTTTCAACTAGGGAGGCTCAGTCTCCGTAGGGTTTTAAATATCAGACACTATTGCTGCTGTGGGTACAAGACTACCTATCCACAGACAAGAAGGAAAGGGTAAAGAAAGATCAATGTGTTCATTTTCAATAAATCACTTGATTAATCCTGGCGGAATTCTGCAGCTGTGGGTGGAAAGCTAAAGGAGATCATTATTTGGATTTAAAAGTGGAAAAGCAAAATCAATTTTTTTAAATCAAAGTTCAGGAAGACTGACTGATGAAAGAATAGATATATAGAGAACATTATAAATTTCAAGATCAAAAAAATTTTTCTACCTCAGTAACTCACTCATTTCGGTAAACTCCATGTTTCTTAATACAGTCTGGATACAATCAGTAATGCATTTTTTATACCATTAGTCATTCATTACAAGGGCCTTTCTTTGCAGGCTGTTTATGGAGAAATCTGTCTGCACCAAGTTTTTCTAAGCACTCTTTTTTTTGACCTGTTGTATCAATAGGAACTTATGAAACTTATATATATATATATACCATTTTCAGCACATGCAGTTTTATTATTTGTGCTTAATAATATCCTCAGGCAAGGTAATACATATAAATATTAAATTTTCCAAGAAAATTTTTTGAAACACTCAAGATGCTAGTCATAATGCTTTACAATTCCTATTTTTTGGTTAGAATAGCTATAAACCCGTATTTCAGTGTAGATGTGAAAGAAAGTTTTTCTAGGCAATTAATTGCATATGTATTTAGCTTCCTGCACTTCTTCACTTGTGGTCTTTCAGTATTAATATGAATCTGCATTCATTTAAAATAAACTATTTCATGTCAGCTATGCGCATCACAAAGTGTTTGGTCTTTTGAATGGAAATAAAAATCATTAAATAAAACAAATTATTGTAGCATAAATTATAAAATAGAACGAAACAGCAGTTACGTCATGAATGCCAAACAGTCGGTGCAGAAACACTTAACATGACTTGAAATGGCTAAGGAAGCTTGTAGATAATCTTTGAGTATCGACAGAGGAAAACTGGTGCACATACCACAGTGTGGCAGTGGGATGAGCAAACATACTGATTGCTCAAACATCACATCGTCTTTCACAAATTTCTTTAGAAGGCGGGAATCAGTGTTTCTCAAAGTGATAACTGTAATTAAAATCTATTAGGAAGGCTGTGGTAAGAAACAGTTTTGGATTTTAACCTAGACTTCTTTGGGCGATTACTATCCATAAAACATTTTAAGAATCGTGGTACATGATAAAGTTCAGTGGCCTTCACACCGAAGAAGCTCGTTGTCAGTACACCTCAGACAGTAATGGTGTTACCTTTCCAAACATAAAGGAAAACTCCAAGAAAGAATAAACCTTCTCTTTCTTAGAGAAAGATGTGATATCCACGTGGCAAAAGGCAAGCATTTTTAGAACCCACCTGACCTTCAATGGAACCCTAAGGGCGAGTTGCTTCATATTGCTAAGCTATTTTTTAAATACATGTTTGCAATACATAAAAATTACATGATAGGGAATTAGTGTGTGTACATAATACATTTCAACTCTTTTCTCTCCCTTCCCTTCACCCCTTTTCATTCTTCCAGCATCAGTTTCATTTATTTATCTCATAAAATGTTATAAAGTTAATCATCAGTCATACAGACTGAAAACCAGGCTTTTTGATCCAGTCCTTACCTTTGCAAATTTTGAAGGCAAGGGTCGTCATCTCTGCTTAGATTAAATCATTCTCAGTACCTAGCTCAATAAATTACTGTTTCTGTAAACAGAAGGTGAGGACACTTATTATTAATTGAATTAAAAAATGCTAATCTATATGGTTATATGCAGCAAACACCCAAAATAATATACTAATGATTCATTTATAATAAAATGTCGGTTATTCATTCTGAAACATTTGTTTAGACCTTCCATCCACAGCCTAAATTCTGAAGATAAAAGGATTTATTCAGACAAACTCCTTGGTCACAAATTTCTTACTGTTTTTGGGAAAGAAATTCAAGTAAATGGAAAATTACATTAACATACGATAAAAAAATGAGCGTGACATAAAATGAAAGAAATCGTGAGGCTAGGTAGGGTACTGAGATGTAACATAGGGCATGATCAGAGAAGAGGTTTCTGAGAGCGAGACTTGGCATCTTCATGGTAAAACAATGGTTTCTTTCTCGTTGACCTTGTTCTGCAAGTTAATGACCTCCGTATGGTTGAAACAGCTTCTGGTGTCTCAGTCATACATTTCCCTTGAGGAAAATGACATGAGAAGAGAAGACACTGTATCTAGGTCACAGGACCCTTGAGCAGAGAGCAAACACCTTATCAGAAGGTGTTTTGTTCACTGTTTTATTAAATTATGTACAATATTTTAATTGAGTCCACAGTATCTTTATTTAGAATGGACCTCTCTCCATTCTCAACTCTCAGTAACTATGGACTAACCAAGCAGGAGAAGATAAAAAGAAAATAGCATTTGCCCGTAGACGAGCTAGTAGGCAAGCAGTAAATAACAGCTAGTTTATCTGAATATAAAGCAGGATTAAATCAACCAACTTGGTAAAATAGAATTTTAAGTAGAACATTCTTCAAATGATATACTAAAATTGCTTCCAACAAGAGTGCCTGTATTTATTTATTTTTAAATGAATATTCTCATGTTCTCATATTTGGATACATTTTGGATTGGGTACTTGTTGAATATTTAAAATGAATTCTGTAATATATGAGTGCTTCAGTTTGATAAGAATTTCTTCCTTTGTTAAAGATTGCTCACATTTTGAAAATAATTAAATATTAAATTCAAATACATAACAAAAACAAACCTGCTACTGAACCAATAACTAGAAACAAGAACAATGGCATAATTTTTACAGCAAAAATATACAGGTGTGGAAAAATCAGTGGCATAATTTTTACAACAAAAAAAGGTGTGGAAAAATTAGTTGGTGGGGGCATCAATCAAAAATGAAATATTACACCGTTTGAAAAATAAAATTTTCTAAATGTTTTATAATGTCTTTTAATACTGGATTAAAAAAACATATCCTATCCTACAAGATTTGGGAAAATTGAATTATTTGCAAATGTAAATATTATATATTATTTTCCTTATGATCATATATATGTAGCCATTTCACCTCCACTAAATCTCATTTTAATGATAACATTGCCCATATATACAGCCCCACAATGTTCAAGAGTGGCAAAATAATTCAAAATAAGGATTAAAAACTTCCATAATTCACTAGCTAAGAAACCAGTGGGATTCTTCATCTTGAGTTAAATTTCATCTTTGGAGGAATATTATAGTATTTAAAACCATGGTTTCTAGCTTAGAATAATTCAAGAATAAATTAATACCTTTTACTAGATTAACAATCTGCCACTTATTAAATATATAACTTTAGTCAGGTTAGTCTCTCCTTACTTTAGTTTCCTCATCTGAAAGTTGGATATATTACACTGTCTATCTCTTAGGGTTGTTGTGATGATGAAAATAGCACATTCCAACATATGTATTTGGCTTGGAAAGACATTTGGTTATGAACACATATGAAACATCAGTTCTTATAATCTACATGTAAGAATTGTAATTAGATGAGATAACGTACATATGGGAAAATTCTCTGTGGACCTTAGAGTGAAAGAATTCATCATGAAGTGACTGGTCAGTGGATTCCCACTTGGTCTTTTGCTCTGAATAAACGGCATGGCATGCCCTCTAATCTTTCGGCAATTTTAGTAAATCTTCTGAAATTGTCTTGATGATTTGCATGAAACAAATTTACAGAGAGAAATTATTTCCAATGTAATTTTTCTTATCTCTACATAAGCTTATAACATTGAATTTTTTGGATTCCCTATATAATACTGTGGTATGAATATAACAGATATTGCTGACACTTTTCAAAGAGAAAAGGAAGTAGTTGTGATACCAAAAAGTTGTTCAAAGTTGTTCAAGCATTTTGTGGCATAGCCAGAAGTTAATACAAGTTTTCCAAACTCAGGAGATTACACTTTTCAAAAGAAAAGTCTTGTCACCGTTATATTTAAAGTAACACAGCTCATTGAGATTCTTTTCAGCAGCACACTCGCAGTGGCAGAGCCAAAAGGTGAGGGCTGATAGGATTCGGTCCATCCAAACCCGATGAAAAGATCATTTCTAGGATGGCAGAGGTGTTACTGAAAGCTTTTACCACCACCTGATTCATCAAGCAGATACTTGAAGATCACTTTACTCATGGCCTGAATAATACTGTGTAAGATTCCAGCAAGAATCAAATCTGTATTCAGCAGTCAACTTGCCCTAAACTTATGCCCTTACTATGCTCTTGTTTTCTTTCCATGTTTAAAGGGCTTACAGCTTTATACCACTCCTCCCTGCCCAGATACAGCAGTCTTTATGTGCAGGTGCAAATCACTTTTACGGCGTGAAGCAAGTATAAAAAAGCACACAAATAAGCCTATGCACTATCCAGTTTCTTCTTGTTGTCTTACTGTATTGGTTAAGAGGTGTTTTGTATACTGTAAGCTGTCAGAAACAATGCAGCACAACTCAGGGTACTTCCAGATGGAAATCTATTACTCTACTGAAGGTAATGTTTTTAGTGAGCTGATGCAAAACAATGAGGAGGTCAGCGTTTTTTGCTCATTAGAGAGAACCAGGTACATGTGACTATAAGTAGAAGTAATTTTTTCAAAGTAATTCTCAGCATATATGAGTTTATCTTTTTAATTTGATTTATTAATATCAGTTACTCAGGTTACTATTAGTAGATGATCATAAAACTAAAGAGCAAAACTAAGCTTTCCTTTATGCAGAGACTACTCTCGTTTTGAAAGTTTTTAGTCCTAAAGGAGAAACTCTAGGTTTGCACATGATCTCTATTCATCAATTCCTTTGCACCTTTGGTTGGGTAATGAAAAGGTAGAGTGAAAAAATTGGGGTGATGTTAGATTTGGGTTTTATTCTCTGTTTTCCAGGATGCCTTTCGGTGGCACTTGACTGCAGATTGTAGATGTATTAGGCAGCCTCAGGTTTTAGCTAGTACCTGTTTCTTTTTCTAAAGCTTTAACTGTCATATTTAAGCCTAGGTTTGGAGGGAGACCACATTAGCGATTTGTCTGAAGGAGAGTGGTTTTTTAAGTCAGTGATAGACACTGTCTAGACACTGTTAGTATCTTTTGAAATTGCAAAGTAAGAATCCCCAATTTTTGTTTTAAGAATGTATTGGCTTTTCTATGTTCCTTACGTTCCCTTATGAGTTTTATTTCTGACGTTAAAGATTTCAGTTCTTTCACTTAGCTTTTTTGTAGCCATTTTTTCACTATGTGGAATTTTCAAAGAATCAATTTTTACTTTTGTTAATTTTCTTTATTCTTTTTCTAGTCTCCAGTTTACTTATTTTTTCACTGTTTTCCATATTATTTCCTTCTTTATGGTTGCTTTGGGGTAAATTTCCTCTTCTTTCTCAAGTTTCTTATGATATAAGATGAGATTGTTCATTTAAGATCATTTTTAGCTATTAATTTAATTATTTTATGATCCATTATATTATTAATATAATGTAGTTATAGTTGTAAATTTTCCTCTAACTTTTACTTAAATGACATACCATAAATTTTATTATTTTAATATTTTGTGCTTTAGTTTCCACTTACCTGGAATATTTTCTATTTTTTTCTGCAATTTCTTCTTTGATCCGTTAGTACCTTAAAGTATGTTCATTTATTTCCAGATATTTATAAATTCTCTATTTTATTATTGATTTCTAACAATTTTGTGTGGTCAGAAAACATTTCCTATTATTTTAATCTTTTTGTACTCATAAAGCATGCTTTATTATTGAGGATATGATGTACTCTGAAGAGATTTTTTCATGTGTACAAGGGATGAATGTGTATCTTCTTCTTGTCTACAGTGTTCTACAGATGTCCATTAGGTCTAGTCGCTTTAAGGAATTGTTCAAATCTTGTATATTCTTTTTAAGTATCTGTTTAGTTGTTCTACCCATTTTTGACAATAGCCCATTATCTACAATGATTGTTATAGAATTATATATGTTTCCTTTTAATTGTTGAATCATTTATTTCTCCCCATATTTTTAGAATTTTATGTTAGTTGTATATTTATTAATAAATGTCGTAAAGGCTTTTTGAATGTCCACTTTGGCTTGTAGTCACTTCTTTAAAATTTTGTTTAATTTTAATATGCCTACCTTTGCTGATTTTTGGTTGTTATTTACCTGCAATGTATATGTCCATCCTTTTACTCTCTACTCACTGTGTCTATCTATAGTGTGTTTTGTATGTCCTATAGACTGAAGACTGAATGTAGGTTGATCTTGACTTTTTTATGTCCTGATAATTTCTGCCTTTTGATTGGACTGTTTAATTTACTCATACTTAATACTATTCTTGATATGTTTGTTTTATGTATTTTATGATAAACTATATAATTGGGATTATGATACTGTTTTAACATGAATATGAAATACTGCACTGTCACTGGGTTTGAGACTTAAAACTTCCTACAGTTTTTCTTTTTTTTTTCTAGGGCAGGTCTCCTAACAGAAAATTTTTGTTTTTGTGTATCTTGGTGTGCCTCTATTCTGCTTTTACTTTTGAAAAGGAGTTTTGTAGGATGTTACATTCATGGTTGACAGTTGCTTCTCTCTCTTTCTTTCTCCTTCAAATATATTAATCTGCTCTTTGATGCCATCTCTTATTTCTAAGAAAAGGCCACCTGTTAATATTACTGGAAAATTTCTAGGATATGATGAGTATTTTCTTTTGCTATTCTCAGAATTTTTTCCTTTGCATTGGCTTTTAGACTTTGGCTATGCTATGTCGGGGTGTAGGACTTTCTGCTGTGAAGTTTGTTGAAATTCTCAGATGTGTAGATTAAATTTTTGTAGCAGATTTGGAATGTGTTTCAGCCACTATTTCTGCAAAAATTTTTTCTTCTTTCTCTAACTTCTTCTGATGCTCTCAGTGTGAATATCTTCGTGCACTTGGTGGGTTCTCACATTTTTCTGTTTCTGTTCATTCATTTTATTCTTTTTATTCTCTTGTCAAGATTGCATTATCTCCATTGCTCTGTCCTCACATTAACCAGTTTCCATTTATGCTGTTAGTTCAAATCTATGGCTAACCTTCTCTAATGAGTTTATTATTTTTGGCTATTTTATTTTCTATCTCCAGAATATATATTTTGCTCTTTTAAAAAAAAATTACATCTTCTACTTTTTTATTGATATTTTCTTCTTGATTGAGATATTGTTATCACTCCTTCCTTTAAATCATTTGTACTTTGCTTTTTGTTAGTTCTTTGAATAAATTTGTAATAAAATCGAACAAAACCAAACAGAATAAAGCCCATCAAAACAAAACAATGAAAGCAATACCGGATTCAAAGCAAGATAATAGGAAAACAACAGTGGCTACCATAATGCCTCTCATTATCTTCACAGTAGCTGCCTATACCATCAGACATAATACAATCAAACAAAACAAAATCAAATCAAATCAAAACAAAACATGAAAGCATACAGGACTTCAAAACAAGATAATAGGAAATCAATAATGGCTACTGTACCCATTTCAAGTCTTTGTCTACTTTAAAGTTTTTGGTTTTCCTTATAGGCAGTTTCAATTTTCTGCTTTTATATACTTTTGTTTTCCTTGTGAAAGGTTTACAAATTCTTATTAGTTTGCATGTCTTAGAGCCATTTTTTGTTGGAAAATAGACATGTGAAAACTGCAGGACTGCTCTGCATACTGACACCTCCTCCTGTCTTGTACAGTCCCTTACGTCACTGCTATGATCACAAGGCCTTACGCATACGTACACTCTTCCTGAGTGCTTAGTCTGACCTACTGCTACTGGTACCATAACCATTTCTCAGACTCCACCAGGTGCTGGATGATTGTTAAGGTACTGTTCAAAAGGACTCGGGGCCTAAATTCTTCCACATTCTGGTTCAGTTTAAATGTGCTCCATTGTAAGGACAGAGAGTTCCAGGTTTTGATGTTCTGACACTGCGGAAGGATTCTTTTGAGTGTCTTTTTCCTTGAATCTTTCTGGTAAACTTCCAACTAGTCTACCATTTATTACTATGAACTTCTTGTTGCTAGCAGCTGCTTTCGAATCACTCACCAGTGATATATCTATTATTTTCAACACCTTTCGGAATGAACTTCCCCATACTCTGTGTAAAGTAGTCCTCTTAGATTTTCACTGTAGAAAACTTTGTTCTTATGGTCTCCTCCTCCCATTAGATAACACTTTAG
>RJWT010055382.1:0-10162 GCA_004365215.1 Cuniculus paca
TGAAGTTGTCTGCTCATAATACAATTGAGAAGTCTCTGGGTAGAAGGACATTTTTCCTACCAATAGTGATAATGACATTTTAGGTCATAATATTATATATTATATACAATGTATGTGTTTGTATATGTGCTTAACAGAGTAAGAATAAAAAATAACAGCTCAACTTCAAACTATATTTTTATCCAATAAAATATAAGTATTGTAGCATGTTTTTAGTTTCATAAAACTGTACTTTGAAAATTATATTTTAAAAATTTGTTCTTTGATTCTCAGAAAAAACCATAGTACAATAACATGAAATTTAAAAATAAGTGAAAAATTTTCAAAAATAATTTTAGCAAATTTTTCAATTTTGTATCCTTGTTGACAATTAATCAAATAGATGAACGATTCTTTCAGATTCATATTTGAATATGAATTAATCATATTATACATACCTCCATGTTTTCTGGCCATGTACTTTCCCATGTTCTGGGTAGAAAAGAATCTTTAAAGAACGTTGGAGAAGGATCTACAACGTTCATATTTCCACCTCCTTTATTCTCGTCTTTTGGCATGAAATCAGTTGAAAAGGATGAATAGATATGAGAAATACTATTTTCAAATCCTATATGGTAGTAATGATTTTGATTTTTCGATTCTCTTTCTGGATTAATTTTATCCAAATTAGTGCAAGATGGATTTACAATACTGACTTTAGAACCATCAGTACCATGATATTTTCTTATTGAGTTCCCCCAAGAGCTTTGTTTATTCATTACTTCTGGTTTTGGTAGCACAGAAGGATTAAAACCAATAGCTGAATCTTTCCTACTTTGATTCCAAGAGTGTTCTGGGCTTTTAGAAGGGAACTCATTCAAGGATATTTGATGTGTTTCAGCCAACAAATGCCTTTTTGAGTCCCAGTTTATTGCACTGGGCATGAAAAAGGTATTTTCTTCAGTTTCACTCTGATGGAGTGGGATTTTATTACTTATTTCTTTTACTAGTTGATCAAAACCCAGGTTGATTTGGCTAGGAGTAAAGGACTGATTTGCAGAGTGAAATTCTCCATGTTCATACTGTTTTTCATGTAGTTCATTGGGACTTGGATCTGACTGCCAACTGTACGCCATTCTTTATTTTATGTAACTGAGAAGATTGACTTGGCTCCAGCTATCTCCTTGATGATAGTATAAACAGACAGATATTTTCCTAGAAAAAAAGACATAACAGGAAACAAAAAAATCTTTAGCAATAAAGGAGCTTGAAAAGAAAGAAAGAAAGAAAGAAAGAAAGAGAGAAAGAGAGAAAGAGAGAAAGAGAGAAAGAGAGAAAGAAAGAAAGAAAGAAAGAAAGAAAGAAAGAAAGAAAGAGAAAAAAGAAAGAAAGAAAGAAAGAAAGAAAGAAAGAAAGAAAGAAAGAAAGAAAGAAGAGAAAGAAGAGAAAGGAAGATCTTTGGCAAATGGAAAAATTCTCTGATTACCATAAAACTACATAGTCTCATAATGTTACAAATATGAGGGAGAATACTGACTTTGGAAGAACTCATGGAAACTCCTGTAATAGGAAAATAAGTCCACTGTGATTATGAGAAGCAGTTCATAAATCTATACAAAGTCAGTTTTCCTCTTTGAACTACCTTTCTAAGGAATACCCACTTGCCTATGACATCAGTAATTTCTTACGTAATATCATCTATAAATGTGTTAGCGTGAGAATGTTTCTGTTTTAGTAAGCTATATAGTCATTCTGATGAACAAATACCCTATCAATAGACATAATCTTAACTTTCTTTTTCCCTCTATACCCAATCATCTAAAAATAGTAAGCTAAACCCCTTCTTCCCCAAAAGACTAAGTAGTTGCTAAGTCTTTTATTTATATCTTTTAAACAATCTCCATTAAGTCTGTCAATGAGCTTTCTGTCCTTAAATTCAAGGAGTATTTTTAGTCTTTAATTTTTTTGTTCGTTAGTTTGTTTTGTTTTGCTATAAGCATTTGATTCTTTTCATGGCACTTCTTACTTGAAAATTTCTTGACTTCTTATGTTGAGTCTTTGGGACGCTGCACTGTAACTTTCTCTTTGTTGTTTCTCAAACACTCTTTTACTTATTGTTTTCTGCATGAGCCCTATCAGAGTTTATTTTCTTCTCAGTTACTCTTATTGTAGGTTGTTTGATACTTTCTGTGGCTTAAATTACCATCTGTAGGTCAATTACTCCAACCTAGGTTACTTTTATTACCTAGTTAGTACTCACATTTGTTGTTTTTTTTATATCTCCAACTGGAAGTTTAAAATTTAAATCGTAATTCACACAAGAACATTCTCCAATTCCTATGTTCTCTGTGTCAGAAAATGGTCTGGACTTCCTCTCAGTTATTCCAACGGGAAACTGCAGTTTCATCTTTAGACCTTCCCCCCTTTCATTGTGCTGTATCATTGGATACATTAGAATGCACCACAGAAACACATCTGGCCTCTGTCTTCTCCTGTCTACCATGGCCCAAACCTAGTTTAAATCTTTCATTTAAACTAGCTGAAACATTGGATTGTTTCTGAAACTCCTTTGATATTTTCTGCAATTTATTTTTGTATGCTATTACTCATTTTCACACTATAATGTTATATTTAAGACATTACCCAAATGTTTTCTCTAGGTATGGTTTTTCAGTGGTTCTGCAGCATCTTAGGATAACATTGTAATTCTCAGGTGACTTGGGAGTTCCTCAATGACCTGGCCACATTCTCTGCTTGGTTTATGCTACTTAACCTCATTCTCTGCTGAATTTCCTGACCTGTTGGCTCCTCAGAAAGACTTGTTCTTTCATGCAGGGCAGCATATGCCCAGGGTCTTGTCCTGCATGCTCATTTTACTTCTTGCTGGATAATTCTGTCTGATTATTTAAGATTTACTTGAAGTGAGACTTCTTCAAAGATACTCCTTTGTAATCTCCAGAGTAGGTTGAAAATTGTTTTACAAGATATTTTCTACAATTTATAGTTCTTACTGCTTCTAATCATCATACTTGTAATTGCATATGTACCATTTCTTTTTTCCACCATACCATGCTTGTTTTTCTCACTTATAGCTCGATATCTACTAGTTTTATTCATTCAGAGTAGATGCTCATATGTATTTGTTAAATGTTTCAATAATTTAAAAATTGTAAATGAATTATGAGAAAATGAAATTGAAAAATATGTGTATCACTTTCATGAATGTATTAAAATTCTTAACAAGAATGAATGTTTATGTTAAAGATAAAATTTTTAAAGGATGTTTTGATCATGACTATCAAATACAAATCTCTGTCATCTTTCCTTTGCAATGGAAATTCATTTTATTATATTGGCATCCATGATTTTTAAAAAAATATATAATCATTTATGAATTGAATGAATTAGATTTATTATTATTATTATTATTTTGTGGTACTGGAGATTGAATATGGGGCCTTCACCTTGAACTACATTTCCAGCCTATTTTAAAATTCAGAGACAGAGTATTGCTAAGTCATTAAGTTGCTCAGGCTGGGCTCAGACTTGGAATTCTCCTGCCTCAGCCTCCAAGAGTGCTGAAATAATGGGCAGATGCCCCTATACCTGGCTGGATTCATTATATTTTAAATATCTAGTTGAGAAATTGAACTAAATAGGAAAAAGTTTTTAAGAAATGTGTGTAAAAAGTGCACAGAATGAAGGATTAACCAGAAAAATGAATCTGAAAATAATATTTGACACTCTTCTAATAATTGAGTTACATAGATATATTACACAGCACGAATTCTTTTTTCAGGAACTGTTTTTTTTTAATCTCCATGCTTGTAGTAGAAGTTTTATTTCCTTAAAGCAAGTTATACTTCTTCATTTTTCTCTCTTGTAACTCAGAACTTTTAAGTGGGTGTGACTTTAATTCTGATGAGAGCCAATATCTATTCCATTTTTCCTCAGTCTGACCTGCTCCTCCTTATGTTATGATGGTAAATGTAGCTGTATGAAAGGTTTTAACACTTTTGATAGTTTCTGATTTTTGTGGGTTTTTTTTTTTAATTTGCAGGACCACCAGAGAAGTTTTAAAATTAGGAATGAGTGGTTTAATGCTGAAACCAAAGATTTCTTTAAGCTGAATCACCTTGTATTGTTATTAATAGTAATGATAATAATGCCTAATATTTTTGAGTCCTTACTCTGTGTGCTAATACCCTGTGCATACGTGCACATATTTACATGTGTTATTCCTCACATCAACCTGTCTGATCCATGGTAATATTAGTACAATGAAACAAATGAAAAGACTGATGCACAAAATAGTGAGCCAACTTATCGGAGATGCCATTTTGTATTTCACAGATTTATCCTAAATGGAGATTTAAAAAAAAAGATACAAAGATGAAATCCCACATTGATATGCCATCCAGTGCACATCTGGATTTAAGAATGCAGTACAACATTGACTCATTTCAACTATCTGTATAGCAAACAGTTAAAAACTGAAAATTTTATTAATAAAAGTGTCTTTTTTTAGCACTACTTACTCAAATTCAAAATGAGTTTCAAAACTATATAAAAAAATCTCATTATCACAAGATAAAGGTGAATGAGAAATACTTTTTCATATTGAAAATGTAATAAAAACAAAACCTCTTCCACACACCATTTTTAATATTAAATTTGGTGATTTTAAGGCATATCTAATAATTTTAAATTTCCTTTCTACCATCATAATCTGGAAGCTGGAGCCATTTTTAGTTTATAAACAAATATATTATTTAAGGCCATGTGGTAAATATTTATGCTCTTAATTATGAAGGAATGTATTGAATAATTAAAAGTCATATAGCTTTATTCTGAAGCAGAAACACATATATAGCTTAGTAGCAATTATGACATATTCGAAAGGGCATGGCTATCCATTTCTGATTTAAGCAAGGCTCTGCAGAACTATAGAAAATATGTATGCTTTGCCAAATATTTTTAGACTTTAATCTCTGTATACTGAATTTTAACAATTATATAGCAAAGAGAATTCAAGATTACAGGATGTCTCGGTTACTTTTTTTTCATTGCTGGGACAAAATACCTGATGCCCAAAATGAAGGAAGAAAAGGCTTATTTCTTACAGTTCTTGGAGGTTTCAGTCCATACTCAGCTGGCTCCAAGGTGGGGTGGTGTGGTTGAGGGGAAGTCCTTCATAGCAGCCCACAAATAACAAGAGCAGAAAAGCAAAAGAGGAGGGTAAAACATGCCTCCTTCCCTCCTTTGTATTGTATGCCAGCTCTACCCCTGGGTGGGTGCAGCACTCACAGTGATAATCATAGTGCTAGACAACGAACCAATCACAATACTAGATTCAGCCACTTCCATGACTGTATGAGGCTTGGGCAGCCGCCTAGACACAAACCATAACACAGAGAAATTTTCTGATCAACTGATCTTAAAAATAGAGAGATTTTCTGGTTGAGCCAGTCAATAAGGGCAGGTAGGCTGCAGAAATGTTCAAAGAGATGGAGCGTTTCAAAAATACTGGATGCTTAAATTTTAAAAAGGTATACAGCAAAAGACACATTGCCATTAATTCCATTCAGAATTCTTCCCCTCATTTTGAACACACTTAACCCATGTTCTCGCCACTTTCAGAAACATTTCTGGAAGCCCTCTTTCACATGTGTCTTTCACTGGTGGATTAAAAAATACCATGAAGGCTGCTGTCAAGCAGCATCCAAGGGAAAGGCAGGCATATAAAACATTATAGTAGTATGTCCTTGTCCATCTTACTCACTGCATCTGACATGGTGCAGCTATCGAGTCTTCCCTAAAGTCAAATGACAGGTAAATGTTTTTAATCAATTCAGAAATCAAATCAGTTATGATAGTGCACCTGGAGACCTATCGATGAGAGCTTCTAGAATTGCTTCAGAGCTGGTGTGATAGCACATGCCTATAATCCCAGCGCTGTGAGTTTGAGACCAGTCTGGGCTACACAGGGAGTTCAAGGCCAGCCTGAACTACATAAGGAGACCCCCAGCGCAAACAAACAAATCTCACAAATAAACAAACAAAAAAAGCAAAACAGAAAATGGCAAGAATGATGGACAAGTGTGTTGGAAATGAAGGGGATTATTTTGAGGAAGATTAAAATGCCTTTTACTGTAATAACTTTTTTAAAATAGGAACTTTTGTGGTATTGTTGATTCACATGTCTTATGATGGGAGAAAAAGTGAAGCAACTTTTCTTGCTTTGAAGATGGAATAAGACCTTGTGCCAGAGACTGTGAGCATCCTCTAGATTCTGGACCTGCAAAGGATGCAGATCCTCCTTTAGGGCCTCCAGAAGAGTCTGCAGGCCTTGTCCCAGCTTGAATTTAGCACAGTGACAGCCATCTCAGAGTTCTGACTTAGGAAAGCATAACGTAGCACATTCGTGTTGCTTTAAGCAAATAAGGTTGTGGTAATTTGTTACAGAAGCAGTAAAAAGGGAATAAATATGTTAATTAGAAGTTGCTTCCTAACTTGATTTTACAATGAGGGACTGAAGGATGTTAAGAGAACTACACACACACACACACACACACACACACACACACACCCTCTCTCCTTTCTTGGAGAAATTCACATTAATTTAAAATAGTAAATGGGAGTCCTCAGTGCACCACAGTTGCTTATAATCTTCAATTTAACTTGCAAGAGATTAGTTTTATTGAGGTTTAATTACTTACATGGCCCCAAAGAAAAAGTACACACAAAAGTAGGCATCTATCAGGAGAAAGGGCAGTCCTTGGCAGCTGCTTCTATTTTTGAATCTAAGAAGATGTAAATATTATCTAACTAGCTCCTGTGTTTAGAAGAGGTGCACCAGCGTTTGATGTATGAAAGAATACAGAATAAAAAGAACCTTTCTAAAAATATCTCTTCTTGAGACAAAAAGCTCTGGCTACACTACTATGTATGTGCATCTGCATGACACAGATAAAAAGAAGGTAACAGAACAAATTACGGTCTCAAAAATATTGACCTTTCATTCTGATATATTTTAGGCATAGAAAATGTGCCAGTTTTTAGTGTATATATAAATGTCATAGATTCGAAGGTTGTGCTGACTTAGGACATGTCAAGGACCAATCAACCTGAACCATGTGTATTTTCAGTATGATGAAAGGAAAAGTTATATCTATGGCAACTAACCTAGTTTCTGAGAAGAATCTGAAGTGAAATTTCAGATTGATCTGAAATTCTTGTCTTCTCATCTGTTGAACCAGACAAAATCACTTAAAAGTTTTGACAGCCATAGCTCTGATCTTCCTCAGATTTTTACATTTTAATTATTTAATTACCTCACTTTTTCTTTTCTAATTTGGAATTCAGTGCTAAGATAAACATTTTCTTATTTTTTCAGGCTCTCACAGTATTTTCATTTAAATGAAGATAAAAGGTGCTTGGAAAAATTAATTTTCAAGCAGTCTCTATCAGTTGTCATTGTAAGGGAATAATGGACATTTTCATGATCATGTTTTTTTTCTTATAAAAATTTCACTTCCCCTTAGACCGCTCAAAGTTGCTTGTAGCTGGACAATTTGAAGCTATTATTTAATTTTCATGTTTGAGAGCTACTGACTTGAATAAATGCATTCATTTAATCACACATCTGCTTACTAATTTTCACATTTATTTATTCAGTAGTTGTTTTATGTATATTATGTCGAGTACTGTGCAAAGTATAGGGAATATAAAGATGACAAACAATAACACAAGATGAAGTTTTTGCCTTCAAATAGTTCATAGACACAAATTTAAAGTACAATACAATATGCAAGTTATATGTTAGTAGACATAGGCTTCATTTTGTTTGGGGAATTTTGTATAGTATATTGTTAAACTTATTTTACATTAGAAAAGGCAAAAGTAAAATTCATTGAGAACCTATTGGCAGTTTATATATTAGGTGTGTTTCTGTTTGGAATGTACAGTATTTCAGAGATAATTTCATGCATGTCATTGAAGCCTGGTTTCAGTATGTTTTTGTTTCCTAGGTATTGTTAATTTCCCACCCAACACTTGCTGGGGCTGCATAAGTACAACTTCCTAGTACTTTGGGAAAAACCAATAATGTTTCACCTATTTCCAGGTGAATCTATCTTGAAAAGGATTCCAGGACAACGAGACTGGAAGGAAGCATTTGTGGCTACTGTTTTGTCTACTGCTACCAAAATGTAGGTCTGTTCCCCTATTGATGACTGCTATCATCTGTTCTCTTAATATTGGATGAGTGATTTACAGGATTATTTTCAGTAACTGACTCAGTGATCAGAGATATTAAAGCCATAAGCATAGCATTAGGAAAAAAATCGTGATGTATCAAGATAAACTGGGTGAGGTTTCAAGACAAAAAGATTTTTCAATTTAATTGAAGGAAAAGTAGTTTACAGGATTAAAAAACAGAAGATAAAATCACTGAGTTATATTAATATTGTAACATCCATAAGAAAAACTAGGAGAAAAAATAAAAATAGAAAAAGAGTAGATAAACAGTATTTAGAATATAGGAGAAGAAGATGAGATACATGGAAGAAGGATGAAGATGCAAAATATTCTTGCAAACGAAGTCATAGGTACTGAATCGTAGCAGAGAAAAAGTTCAATGTGTCCTTAGAAACCAATGAAAAAGATATTTTCATCAGACTTTTAGTAGCAACATTTTGCACTGGAAGAAAATGGAGTGGTTTGTTTAAGATACTCAAGAGAAGAAAATGGAGTAAAGACGTAAAATTAAAATTCTTCAAACTGTCGTAACTATACTAGAAATTAAAGATTATTTTTCTTATAGGTGCTTCATTATTAAGTTACTGAAAATTAAGCTTCAGTCCATCAAAATGACAGCATAAATTCTGCTGGTAAGTTTGTTAGTCCATTTTATGTGACTAATAAAAAAATATCACAGACCAGGTAAATTATTGAAAAATAAAGAGATTTATTTTGGCTTGTGGTTCTGTAAGTTCAAAGTCTAGGGACTGCATCTGGATGACACTCTGTGACAGAGTCCTACAGCAGTACAAGGTGTCACCTAGGAGGTAGGGAGCACATGTGAATGCGTGTTTCTCCCTGCTTCTTGTGCAGCTGGAAGGATTCAATTATGGAGCTCCACCCCGATGACCTTATAAATACTCTGTCTTGGTTACTTTTTCCTTGCTGAGACAAACACCTGACACTCAAAGTGAAGCAAGGAAAGGTTTATTTAGCTTACAGTTCTTGGTGGTTGCAGTCCATAATCAGCTGGCTCCAAGGGAAGGTGGCATGGCTCTGGGGCAACGCTTCAAGCCTCTTCTCTACCCTCAAATTGTACACAGGCCACCCGCCCCTTCCCAGGGTGGGTGTAGCACTCACAAAATGTCCTTGCCCTCTTTTGCACAGAATGAGGATATTTACAAAGTAAGAACCCTGGCTCCTTGTTGAGTGTCTCAGTTAAACTTATAAACTGCTCAAGTAGACAATGTACCAACCACAGCATACCCTTAATCACTTCCAAAAGCCCCTCTTCTAAGCACCTCTGTCAGATTATATTTCTTCTCGTAACCTAATAATAGGAATTACATTTCAACATATGAATTCTTAGAGGATACTCTAACCATATCCAAATCATAGCCATGAGCATTAATTATGTTCATATTTTCTTAGATAACTCATGGTTGTGGAATTTATTGAAAAAATTTAATAAGACTATCCCTATTGACAACGTAGGTGTAGTTCACCCTACCATGGAGAAAATAAAAATAAACACATGGTTTTTTTTGGGAAAATTGGTATTGTTAATCATACTGGTGATTACACTATAATTGCTATCCTCAAAATGTTTAGTGCTCTTGAGAAGTAGTTTTCTCTTTAGCAAAGAATTAGAATTAAGAACATCAGGATGAATTCAAGAGATTGAATTCATAATTACATATATGCACAATTGTCTCTGTATGATACAGAGTTAATAAAACACACAAATGTTTGCATTTTTACATGAAATGGCCACTAGATAACTAAGTAACACTTGAGGTAAAGTTTCTCTTTGTGGAAGAGAAATAAATTTCAAATAAATCAAAATTATGAAATTGGATTATCAATATTTTACAATTATTAATGAATTATAAAATCTAGACATCAATCTTTGGTGACTTCTAACATCACAAAAATTGAGGCA
>RJWT010055383.1:0-10168 GCA_004365215.1 Cuniculus paca
GCTGACCAAATTGGACCCACAGACTGTGGACTAGCAGGGATAGAGAGAGGGTCCCTGAACAGTGCTGTCCAAAACAGTTTTCCACAGTGTTAGAAATATGCTATAATTTTGATAATAGCCACATGTGACTAGTAACTACCATTCTGAAGATAGAAATTCTGGAAGGAGCAGCTCTTTAAAGAAATTAAGTTGGAAAGCAAGATGGAGTTCAGATAAAAATGTAAAGTGTCCGGGTTACAAAAGCCAAAGTTCTGGGAAGCATTAGAAAAATAAAGTTGCTTCATTAGGACCCAATGAAGGACATCCAATAAAACTTCCTTTTGGTTTAGGACTTTCAATAAGAGCTACCAAATTCTTTGTAGGATGAGGTAGTTCTAGGAAAGTGGATTGCAACTAGATGAGTAGAAGGCCTTTCTTGCCAAAATGAAAATTCTATACTGAGTTTTATTGGCGTTTGGGGAGCTATTGAAGGGGGAGAGTGACATAGTTAGTGCTCTAAGCAATATTTGCAGCAACCTGTAAGATGGTAGAGGTAGACAATTGGAGGTGATTGCAGAAGTGCTTATTTGGAAACAACCTGTATACCCATCAACAGATGGTTTGATAAAGAAAGAGGTTTCTATACATAATGAAATCCTACTCAGCTGTAAAGAAGGAAGCTGAGTGAAATAAATCAGATACACAAGTTTAAATACTGTATAGTATGTCTTATTTGAATAAGGTGAAATACGAGGAGTGTAACAAAGGATGAATAGAAGGAAACAAGAGGATAGATCGCTTGCAAATGGGAATGGGTTCAAGAAAATGTGGGCGAGAGGAGACGGGGAGGGGGAAAAGTAAGCAAAATAAAGATATGCCATGTACAGAAATCTAATACCTCAATGAATGTAAAGATTTTATGACACAAACATGAGATAAGAGTAGCAATATCAACAAGAATGAAAATGGGGAAAGGAGATTTGGAGCAGTAAGAGACTGGAGAGAAGGAGAAAGGGATTTAAAAAAAAGAACCAAGCTGTATTATGTACATGTGCCCACTCCCTAAGATGATTATAAACTGCTTGTATTGCAAACATGTACAATAGAAGCAAACTTATCTCAAGTGTTCATTTCTCCCTTTGCTTATGAGTGTGTTCATTTCAGGGGGAGCTGCCAAGATTCTTCCCTGGGCTGAACATTGGTTCAAATGTTCCTCAGTAAATATGCTGCTGCAAGTCTCCCACCCCACTGAATGTTATGGTGATTGAAAATTACAGTTGCTTCCCAGGGGCCCAGGACAGGGTTCTTTGTCATGAAATAGAGATGCTACAGCCACTTGGAATGTGGAGTAACAGCCTCTCTGGGACCTCCAGCAGGGCCCATGGTAGCCAGAAGAGGTGATGACTCATCGTGGAAAGGAATGATCGCTGGTCTTAGAGCGTGCCCTTCATTCTCCATGGCTCCTAAGTGCCAATGAGCAATCTTAGCAGCTGCCCCTGGGAACTAGGACACCATGAGAACAGAGTCCTAGGCACAGCGAGTGACTCGCTGAGTAACCTTGATACAAGTCACTTTATGGTTCACAGTGGGGGAGAGATGACTTTTAAAAAATTGAAAAGGAAAAATAAAATCTAATGTGTGTTTAAATCAAAGTTTAAAAATGGACAAAATGCCTTTTCCAAATTGGTAAAGTTTCAAAGAGTCATTCCTTTTCCTCTTGAAATTCAGGGGAAGAGTGCCCTAAGGAAGGCTCTAAGGAGAATGGAAAGCTGGGATTTTAGGAGGGTTTTTGTCTAGTTGGCAGAATTCGCCTGTCTTCCTGGAGAACCTGTTATTTCTGCCCGAGGAGTGATTTTATTCTAGCTCTGCTGTTCACCATTTATGTACAAATACTTCCTTTATGTATTGGTAATGATGTAACCTACTTATCAACTTGGACATCTCTACCCATTGGAGATGGGGGAAGCTTGGCTCCAACTGCAGCTCATCCAGCAGATCTGTCTACATCAAAACAGAGGAGTTGGCCACTGCAATCTTCCCTCTGCCTCTGCTGGTGTTCTCGGGCTGAAGGCTCTACTTTTTATCTATCCAGACATTGAAAACAAATTTTCCACCCCATACCAACTGTTTGTTGAATTTGGCACCTCACAAATCAGGTGGCTTTCTACCATCTCCTTGATCCTATTCTCTCCTACTTTCCTTCCCCACTTCTTTCTGGAGTAGGGTAAATCCTTCCTCTCATCTCTTGCAGAAAGTATATTAGTTAGCTCTCCTGCTGCTGGTATCAGACAACCACGATTTAAAGGAAGAAATGTTTACTTTGGCTTATTATTTCAGGAGATGTAGTCCATAGTCACTGGCTCCAAGGCAGAAACATCATGGTGGGAGGGTGTGGCGGAACAAAGATGTTCAGTTCATGGCAGCAGAGAAGCAGATAGGGGAACAATG
Source organism: Cuniculus paca (assembly GCA_004365215.1). Taxonomy (NCBI): domain Eukaryota; kingdom Metazoa; phylum Chordata; class Mammalia; order Rodentia; family Cuniculidae; genus Cuniculus; species Cuniculus paca. The sequence goes on from RJWT010055383.1 coordinate 2,428, forward strand.
CCAGAGAGGAAAGGGGCAGGAATTATACACAGTAGCCAAAGTTGTGAGTTCATAACCCACCCAAGCATACCCAGAAGTATGTTTTCCTAATCTGCTAAGCATTTCTTCATCCAACCAAGTTGACATATTATGATTAATAATCATAGAAGGAATCCTATTATTTTCTTCTCCTGTACTTTCATCAGCTATGTTTCCAAATATAATTTAAGGATTCTCCAACTATTAGCAAACCTGCTAAGTAATGATAGCTGACATTTATTGATCATCTACTGTATTCTGCACATTATGCTAAATGGAGAATTTTAGGAGGATTTTGAGTAGGGCCAGTATTCTAAACTTCCATAGGGAAAGAATTTAGCTATCTGAGATACAACTTATCCCTAACAAATAGCTCATTTTATCAGTGTCCACAGGTATGGACTCTGTTGTTTTCTAGAAGGTCTGAGGATTAAAGTAAGAGTTTTAAAGAATGTGACCTTGCTGGCATCTGGCATTTTTTCTGTAAGGGATGTGTATCTTACTATATAAAATCACTTATTTTTAACAACATTTTATGTTATGTTTATGAATTAAAATGCTGTTATACAATTCCCAAGTCTTCGGTTGAACTTCTTTAAAGCAGTGCCCAAAATGGATATGCTGGTACATGCTTATCATCGTAGGAGATATCTAAGTGTTGGGGGATTTAGGTGGGTGCAGGGGACTCTATTTGAATTGGGTAGGTGAAGGAGCTGAGGAAAGATGGGGCCTTACCTGATCACACAGGAGGCTCTGGCACATGAATAAAAGTGCAGAGAGGGTTCTACTTCAGGTTGGTCAGTCATTGGCCAAGACTGCCCCTGTGGAATAGTGAGACACTGTCCTTTGATAATGTGGCTTCTTTGATTGTGGAGAAGTTTCTGTGGAAGGGGGGACATCTGTGTGCTGTTAGCAACTGTTATGTTGAAGCGCTAACCACATCCCTTCAGAACATGACTATCTTTGGAGATAAAGCCTTGCAAGAGGTGGTTAAGTTAAATGAGGCTGTTCAGGGCACCCTAATCCTATCTAAATGATGTCCTATTAGAAGAGGAGGTTAGGAAGAATGTACAGTCATGGGAACTTTTGTGGACAGAGGAAGTCTTGTGAAGAGTCTGCAAAAGGGTGACCAAAGACAGGAGTTTCAGAGGATTCCACCCCGGCCACCACCGTAATTCAAGACTTTTCAGCCTCCAGCATAGTGAGAGGTACATCTGTCTTGTTTAAACAATGCAGTCTGTGGCATCCTGTTATGGAAACTCCATCTGGTTAATAAAGCAACCAACACTTATAACAGTTAGAGGATGAGCGTGACAATTGTATTTTGGAGAGTCTGGTAAGCAAGCTTCGGTGGAACATTAATAGTCTTTCTTACACTCACTTAGTTGTGAGAAAGTGTGGCCCACAGAAGTGAAGTAGTCTGCCCAGGGTCACACAGCCAATAAGCCTCAGAGGCAGAATTTGAACCTCAGCCTTACCCCATAGGTTGTCCTCTTAGTCATGACTTCATGTCACCTCTGCTAATGGAAGACGGTCTTTCTCAGAGCCACTAAGAGCATCGGTTAAATTTGGCTTCAAAATCCTTTTTGTTCTACTTTATGTTTACATTAAATAAGATGGAGCTTCCACAGAAAATAGATGCAGCTCTGCACGAATGATCATGATGTCTGTGTCCCCTCTCAAAGCTTTGTTTTTTACCCTGTTGTTTTGAGAATGTTGTAGCATATGAATCATAAGCTTTCCTACATGTGGAAGCATGATGTTTTTATTTAAAACATTTCTATTAAAAATGAATTTGGGCAATCTTTTTCAAACCCACAAGTGTCATTTTTAGGAAAATAAGAAATTCCTTAAGACCTGACTTGTCAGTAATAACTATTATCATTCTGAGTACAATTGCTCCCAATTTGTAAGGAGAGAACATAGTTTTTGGACAGGTCAGGTTGACATATAACAATAAAATAGCTCCTTTTTGTTACAGCCTTTAATAGCTTTTGTTCAGTATTTCCTGGTTTAGTGTAATATTGCCATCCTTCCCTTCAGAAAATGAGAAAAGAAAGAAAAAATAAACATCATCTCTGGGTAACTGTTTACTGCTGACAGAACCCTCATGTATTCCACTAAAGCCAAAATAAGCAGCATCCTTTTTTTATACGGAGACTCATTCTCCTACACGGTGAATTCTGTGAGAACCATTTGTAGTACTTCCTGAGTGAAGGGTACAAATGAATCTGTTGAGTTTCCCAGATCAGAGGTCATTAGATCACCCTGCCTAGCAAATATTAATTCTGATGCTGTGATTAAATATGCAGAGAAAGGCAGGGAGACCTTCTGGCTGGAGTGGAGTCTGGGGCAACTGGAGAAAGCTACAGCCTAACAGCCTGGACCATCTCACTCTGGGTCACCTTGACTTGAGTCTTTGGACTTGCTAGGCCTATGGTTGGGAAGGTTTAGTATAAAAATATGCTAGTCAGCTTTCAGTTACTTTAACAAATACCTGAGGCCATTGACTTATAAAAAGAAAAGTTTTGTTTCTGCTCATATTTTTGGAGGGTTCAGTCCATGGTCAGTTGTCCCCATTGCCTTCATTCCTGTGGGGAGCAGCATGTCAGAGTTGGAAAAACAAGATGGAACAGAAGCAGTCACCACTTGGGCTGGAAGTGAAGGAGAGAAGAGACTGGGTTTTTCTGTCCCATTTAAAGGCACACCTCCAGTGATGTGAGACCTCTCAGGGTCTGCCTCTCAAACATTCCAGCACCTCTTAATAGTATAATGGACTGGGACCAAGTCTCTAACACATGAGTTTTTGCAGGAATTTTAAGACCAAAAGTGTAGCAGATTCTGTTTTTTAGTTTTAAAGGCATAGCTTTATCTGAGATACAAGTTCAAAGTATGTGAGAAAGATTGGCTGGAACTCTTAGGGGAAACAACTTCTATCTCTTTCCTTTTCTCTTCCTCCCCTATTTTGCTTCCTCCCAGGGGAAAAAATTAGACAATTCTTTGTCTGTGATACTTGTGGTATCTTAAAGGTTCTTATCTCCTATAAATTTATGCATTCATTTATTCAGCAAGAAGTGTTTGGTGTCTGGTGTCTGTGTTGAACTATGCACTGGAAATACCACAGTGAACAGGACAGGCGTGGCTCCTGCCCTCCTGGAGCTTACTAACTATCTGGGAGAGTTGGCAGAATTATTTTTGTTTGAGCTGACATTTAATGTCAGTCATTGTGCTGAATTAGTATTTCTGAACCTTAATGTACATTAGGATCCCCTGGAGGGCTTCTTAGGATGCTCATTGTAGACTCCGACTACTCTAGTTTCTTATTCACTAGGTCAGGGATGGGAGGGGCTGAGGTTTATGTTTCTATGAAGATTGTAGGTAACACTGTGGCTACTGTACTGGGGCCTTTCCTTTGAGGACCATTCTGGCAAACCTTTCACATACATTTGCTCAGGGTGTGCCAGTCATTGGAATCATTCAGGATAGTGGCAGTTACATGGGCTGAGATCTTCCTTCTAAACAGGAAAACATGGCTTTGCCTTTAAGCAAAGATACTGTTTTATAAAAGTGAGAACTTTAGGAAAAGTCTTTAACATATTCCTGATCATTTTAGATATTTAAAGGGCAGATGCAGTAAAGATGAAGTAAAATGGAGGTGGGTGGACTTGGGTGTTGTTTTCTCTTTGAAGGTCCTAGGACCGTAACAGTAGTTTTCAAGGTATGTGGGCAATAAAGAATGATAACCTCAAGGCTTTTATATGTAAATGGATGCAACTAAGTGAAATAAATCAGACTTGCATGTGTAAACAGTGTATTGTCTCGCTAGTGTAAGAAATTGAGAGTAAATAAGATCCAAAAATAACAATAGTTATAGTAAAAGGGAAAGAAACTGCTCAAAGGGAAATTACAGTGTTTGATCAATCTTGTATGCCTGTGTCTGGTAACCAGAGCAACTATTTTGAAGATAACAATATGCAATATAACAACCATTGTTAAATTCCTATTATCTTGTTTTGAAATCCTGTATCACTATTGCTTTTTTGTTGTTGTCATTTTGCTTTTATTGTTGTTGGTGTTTTGATTGCTTGCTTCTTTATTTTTCTCTTTAAAATAAAATTTTTAAAAAAAGTATGTTGGCAGGCTAGCAGCATCATTAGAAATGCAGAATCTAGGCCCTGTCAGACGTGCTGGGCGTGGGAGTCAGGAATCTGTTTTGACAAGCCTTCAATGTGATTCTTATGTACACTCAAATCTGAGCAGATCTGAGGAAGTGAGGTCCTGGGCTTTCAATATCCTCAGCTCTCTTAAGACAATTTACAAGGATGACTAAGCTTCAGTTTTTTTCTGTCACATAAGTCAAAACTTTTTCCCTTGTTGTCCAATATCTTTCAAAGTTGCTGGGAAAATACTCATAACTTTAAAATAGTTGAGTAGTAAAGATGAACATTCCTAAATAACTATAAAATAGCAGTAATTTGGTGAAAGAAAGATATGATTTAAACAGTTTGTGCTTTCATTGTTTGTTCATTTTTTTCCAAGTCTATATTTTGTAATCTGAATAACTACTTTGAAGATAACAATATGCAATACATTAACCATTGTCAATCTCCTATTATTTTGTTTTTGAAATTCTGTATCATCATTTTTATTCTTTTATCATTTAAAAACATATGATTTCGACTCTTTGCATTCTAATATCATGTCCAACATGCATGCAGCTGCATGATCTCTAGTTGACTATTACCCTGCTGCACCTCACTTCCTTTATCCAAAAAGTGATCAGAAAAAATGTCCTCCTAGTCTGACTCGAAGTGTCTGCAGTGATCAAATGGAGTAGTGGATATGAATGTGCTTTCAAAGTGTGCAGTACTATGCAGACATAACCGCTGTAGCTCGTGGCTGCTTGTCTTTAGGTTTGTGCTTCCCTATTAATAAAATAGGGATCATCTCATTACTTATTATGACACAATTCTAAAATGAAGTTTATTTCTGTTGTTCATGTTTGGTCTTTAGCATAGGAAGATTTGAAGGAATGGAGGTAGTATGAAATATTATGTGTTTTATTATTGTTCTTCTACACAGTACTATATGATAGTACTTTTACTTGAACTGGTTGCATCTTATAGTGGTGGTTCTCAGAGTGTGGCACCTGGACCTATAGCATCAGCAACCCCTGGTACTTGTTAGAAATTGAAAAGTTTTTAGGTCCACCCCAGACTCACGAATCAACAACTGTGGGGGTAGCCCAGAGCCATGTGTTTTAATAAGCCCTGCCTGCATCCTGCTGCTCACTCTTATCCCAGAGAAAGGGATTTAGTTGGACCTTCATTGAAGGGTCTGACAAATATCACCTGGAACAGGGTAATCACTTCTCTTTCTAGCCACACTGATTGGCAACATGGGTGTCCAAGCTTGGATGACCACTGTTGAATTCCTTCCATAACCTGCTCTATCACTGCCCACACAGCACAGAGGAGATCAGGAAAGCCACTTCAGTGCATCTGTTATGAATCTGACTTCAGGGTGTGAGGAAATTAAAGCTGTTTATCACTGACCATTTTCCCTTCAGTGACAAAAGAAATGAGGCTTAGCCTAACAAGGCTTTAAATTGAGCCCACTTACAGAAACATGAAGCTTGACAAACACAGTTTAAGCAAACTTACATTTCTTTTGACCTTTCTCTTTGAAAATGAGCTGCAGCAAGGCAGTGGCACTTACTTAAGAAGTCCTGAATCACTCATCCCTGCCTGTTCAATGAGTTAGGCAGATGGGACAGAAAGGCACTTTCACCCCTGATGATATCTTCCCTTCATAGGGACTTCTAGGTTATAAAGGGACTAAGACTGTCTTTGTGTGATAGCCATGTTATAGGAGGACGTAGTATCTTAGCAAGGGAAAGTTTTGTTTGTGTTGTGAAGATAAGACTTGACCTACTGCCTGCTTTTTTAAATAAACTTTTAATGAAACATAGCCACACTCATTTATTTATATATTGTCTCTCTGCTTTCATACTACAAAGGTAGAATTGGGTAGTTATGACTGACATGATGTAACCTGCAAAGCCTAAATGTTTTTCTAGTTAGTCTTTTATGGAACATGTTTGTCAACCCCCATTGTAGCGATCCTGAGTTCCTTAAATGGAACCTAGAAGAGCCAGTGGACTGGAACTGGAAGGACAATGGGAGAAGAACGTTGTGGTGACAAACCTATAGGTTCCCAGGGATCTAGTAGAAAGAAAACCAGAGAGATATTTTTTATTGCTCACTTGAATTGGTTTTGTATGAATTTTGAGAGGTGATTGTGTTTAAATACAGATGTATTTTATGCTTGATATATATTTGTGATTGTTCTATTTTATATTTATTCCTCGTGTTGGGTATTAATAGCAAAACTACAGTGTTTACAGGACTGCTTCCAATAATAACTAACACTTGTTGGTGCCTAGTGCTTTGCATCTTTTATACCATTTAATGTTCACAACAATTCCATGGGGTGGATATTATCATCTAGTAAGAGGGATGATTTCTCTTTCATAGATGACAAAATTAAAGTACATAAAGTTTAATACTCCATGTTATCAAGCTGTCGTTCATGTCCTGTTTTAAACGTGGGTCTTTGTGATCCCAAAGCCAGCGTTTTTCAAATTGTGGGTTGATAAGTTACTTTAGTGTGTGAAAACAGCATCTTTTTAACATTTATACAATGGAAAGCACTCGAATGTGTCCTGTGTAGTTTGGATTGATAAGTCTTGATGTGTGAAAGTTTTGTTATAGCTCTGGGCAGCAATGCAGATGATATTCTAGGAAGGAAAGAAGACAAAGAGAACAAAAGAGAGCAGGAGGAAAAAAGTATGGAAGAATGAATAAGCAACTGTAAAACAGCAAGAGTGAGAGCATGAGAGAGAGTTGGGGAGAAGGAGAGAAACTATAAGGGAGCAAGGAGAGGGAGAGATCATAAGCAACCCTGGAAGAGACATAGAGATTAAGGAAGTGGTGAAGGGGAGGCTGAGGTAGAGGAGAATACATGGAAATCATGGTTTCATCCACTGCTCCCTTTAACAGTATCCCCATTTGATGGCAAAACTGAACTCTAAGCAGATTTTGGTTCCCATGTACTTCTCATGCTGTGATAGTCTTGTCCTTCTGAATGCGAATTGAATAAAGATTTTCACAAGACATTGCTCCTACATAGAAATCTTTTTTACACCTGGTGTTCAATTAAAAATCAATGGTCTGGGATATAGCTCAGTGGCATAGTGCCTGCTTGGCAAGCACGAGATCCTAGGTTCAATTCCAGGTACAAAAAAAGAAAAAAAAAATCAATGGTCTAAAGAGAAACAGGCTGCATTGAAACTACTAAATGTACTAAATGTGCCCCTTCCTCAGGTTTGGCAAAGATGGATTTGAATATATGTAATTTTATCTTTTGAAAGGACTAATTCTACTGTATAGCCTCATCTGTTTTAGGTGGAAAACATAGCAGATTTTAAAGTCTTCTCTTGACAGAAAATTCTACATCCATTAAGTATTTTACTTTCAAAGAGTACAGGAGTCTGTCAAAAGGACAATTTTTAAGGATGTGGAGATCAAATAAGCATTTGTATGAAGTTTCCTTATACACAGATGGCTTCATAGGCATCTTATTGTTGAATCTTCATAGCAACTTAGCTACATTGCCCTTCTGTAAATTTGACTGGAAAACATGGAGCTCAGTAAGTGTAAGA
>RJWT010055384.1:0-10170 GCA_004365215.1 Cuniculus paca
ACAATTTGTGAATTCATTTTGAATACAGTTCATGTCAGAAACTTATCTACTACTATTCAATTTTGGGTGGAGTAACCCTACAAATATTTTTCAGGCTTGTGCAAAATTTGAACTTTCTGAACAAACAAAATTGATAGCTTGCTTTAATGGATGATCGCATGATAAAATGCCCATATGTTAGAGACAATGATTTACTTCCAAGAGGTTTAAAACTTTTCTAAAGCTGTTTGATTATATCCAGAGGTCATGAATTGGAGGCCTATTAATACCAGAAAGTTTATATTTTCAATGTGGCATGTGCCTATCTGCCTCTCTGGCTTTCCTCTTTCATGCCCCTTCAAGAGAAGAAGCAGCAGATACTTCTGGTGTCCTATATAACAAGTGTACTAATTTTTCTGTTCCTGTTCTGTGATGTAAACCTAGTTCATGTGGACACACCTGTTGTACTGCCACATGAGATCTTGAGTACAAGGACTAGTACTTCTTAGTTTCTCTGTGAGTAAATAATATGTCACAGCTCTTATTGAGAATGCAATTTTGGGAAGAAAATATAAGAAAACCACAATAGGCAATTTGGTCACAAGACCACATCTTAGATCATTCACAGTAGTAAAAATAATGTGACAAGTTATAATTATGATTCCCAGAAAAAATAAAACAAAATTAAAAATATGATTTATGTACTTATTGAGAAGTAAACTGAATTTTAATTGTTAACACACATATATAAGCAAAATATTACTCTTAATAGTCTGAATCTGCTTGTGTGAGAATATTATGCCCAAGAAATAGAATGATGGTGAAATAATTGGTTTACTCAAGTTACCCTTTAATAAGAGGCATACTTCTGATTCGAACTTCGAATTATTTTAATTCAAAATCAGAAAATTTTCAGTGAAATCAAATGAATATGATCTGCTGTATGTGTATGTTTGTAATTGTAGGTGGTCAGTAAATTCATTCTAAGTTTTCTTTTGTAAAGATTACTATTTAAAAATAATGGATCCTATTTCTCCTTATTGAATATCAGTGAAAAATTAATTCTGTGAATATTAACATTAATACTCTTGAGTCGTAGTTCCAAAATGCCCATCACAATGACAAGCAGTAGCAATAAAATTGATTCTAAATAAAATAAGGAAAGAAAAGAAAATGTTTTAGCCATGTTTTCTGAGTATGACTGCTCAGCAACCCTTAAAGAAAAAGGAAAAGACAATGAAAAGGTGTGTATATTTTTATGCTTATCTTAACAGTGTCTATTAAGTATTTATAAAAAGCAAAGCAAAATTGCATCCCTTGTAGCTATGTTTTCATGAATTATTTTATGGATTTTTGCTTATTGCAGTATCTCCTTCTACCTAAACTTCCAATGAATACAGAGACTTTAATGATTGATATATACTTTTAAAAAGATAACACTAAAAATAATTGTATAGATGACAGTCAACACTTTGATAAATTAAGTACAATTTGCAAGGAAAATAAAAATAAACATTTGCAAATATTAAAATGCTTTATTGCATCTTACACAAATATAAACTATGTGCTGAAAATTCAAACATATGTCTTCCTGAGGCACTTGCTTCCCAACTTTTAATACCATGCACACACAACTTGCTTCTGTATGCACATTGTTTTCCAGAATCAAATTAAGTTTTGGTAGGTCATCATTTGGAGGCAGCCGAGTACTGATGACAGAGTTGATAATTATTATATTCTATATTTGTGACTAAAAGCAGCTCTGAATTTCAAAAATTTTAATAATACTTTCAGCCTAGTTATTGACAAGGCTAAGTGCTTTTGGAGTTGTTTTGCATTTTTCAGGTGTCAGAACATACTGCAAAAATAATGAGGGACAAGTTAGAAAAGTGCATTAAACACCACTGACTACTGTCATTATCTTATCAATACAAGATAATAGAAACTATTTTTAACTATGTAATTAGTAATAAAAGTGAAAGAAAATTATTTTAAAAGCTAAAATGAGTTTTAAAATGATTGTAAATGAAAAGAAATCACAGTAATGGAGTAGTAGCTAAACACAAATGAAAATAAAAGTAACAATGTAGCAGAGTCATATTTGTTTTATTCAGACAATTTGGTAAAAGCATATTTTACTAATGTTTTATAATATTTAAATAATTAATCTCTCACTGGTGTAAAATATAGAGGAAGAAATCAAATCAGATTTTGCTCTTTTGGATTTAAACTTCAAAAAGACATGAAATTTAAAACTTTAAAAAAGATAAAAATATGTTTTATTTGCAAAAGATAATTTACTTTGTGAATAGTATACAGGTTTTTTCTTTGTTTGTTTGTTTTTTGGTTTTTTCCAGTACTGTGAATGGATCATAGGGCTTCACACAGCTGGGCAAGTGTTGTACCACCGAGGTAAAGCCCCAGCCCAAGTGACTGTAGATTGAATGCTAGTTATTACTTGGAATGATAGAGGCTACATAACGTGTCTGTGGAAAACCACTGGAGAGATTGTGGTAATTCATTTTATTTGTCAACTTGGCTAGGTGATAGCACTCAGATATTTAACCAATATTATTTTTGATGTTTCTGTAAACACCAGATTCACATGTAAATCAGCAGACTTTAGTAGAGAAAATTACTTTCCTTCTTGTTGGTGAAAATCAAATCCTTAAAGTGAAATTTTTAATAAAATTAGCTTCCAAAGGAAGAAAAACTTTGGTCAGCCTGCCATTCCATTTTCAGACTTAGACTGCAATTCTTACCTGCATCTCCTGCCTAATGGCTTACCATGTTGATTTGAGCATCGACAATCATATAATCCAATTTCTTAAAATAAATGTATTCATAAATAAATGTACAACTCTTGTTGGTTGTGTTACTTGAGAGAATCATGATTTAAGAGTAATTTGGTTCTAGGAAGGGTGTGTTACCACAATAAATACCTAAAACTGTGGAAATGGAGTGAAACTAGTAAATAGACACATACTAGTAGAATATTTAGCAGCATGTTAGAAAAATTCTTGAATATCTTGTATGTTGATGAAAAATCGGATGATAGAAGATGTGTTCCTGTTAAGTGTTCATATGGAAGTGCAGAATATCATTGAACATTAGAAGACAGGTGAACATAATACCAAGTAACAAATGACTCCTCTGAATTGTGTTCTATTGTTTTGTACATGATACAACTTGCAAGAGAGTAGTTGTAAAGCATTAGAGTCTGTTTTCCATCATATCTACCATAATCAACTTAATAAGGGATGCTTGGCTTATACTTTTAGCAGTTGCACTTCATGGTTGATTGGCCACCTTGTGTTTGGGCCTACTGTGAGTGAGTACATCATTGTTGCATCCTGTGGTGGAGCAAAGCTACTCACTTACTGTTACTAGGAAGAAAAGGGAGATGAGGTGGAGGGGCCAGGATTTCTAAAGCCTCTTCAAGGTCAGACTCACCACAATGTATTTAGAGTTTTTTTGATGTAGTGAAGAGTACCAAAACACACCAAGCATCTAGAAATCAATAAAATGTTTTGTTTGTTTGCTCTTTGGTTGTATTCCAGGGAGAGGTCATCAGCAAATTAAATACTGACAAATTTTTTTCTTCTAAATAAAAAATACAAATTTGTTTTTGTTATGTTCATTCTCTGTCCCTCTCTCTTTCTTTACATATATGTATGTATATATAAATCCTTGTAGAATTAATATCAAATCATGCATTGAAATTCATCTTTTAGGTCATATTCATACAACCTGACATGAACAAGTAAATCAATGGAAGCAAGTGATCATGGAGTTTGGAGGGAAGTTAGTGTCCAAGGTGACAAAGCTAACAAGGTAGCCAAGTATGAAAATGAATGCTTTTTAAATAAATGCAAGTATATTTTATCTTCATTCCAAAACTAATGAAAATATTGAAGGATAGTAAGTAAAGTATTGGTAGCATCCAAATTTAAATAATATCTTGATCTCAGTAATCTCTCAATACACAGAATTGAAAAATGAATTAGTTAATTTTCTGGTTGAATTTGAGATAGATTCATCTTTTTAACATTATGTCTATTTTCAGAAAGAAAGAAAGTCATAAAAAGAACTTGAATGGTTTCTTTCAGACATACAGAAATACTAGCCAAAGTGAATTAATGAAGATAATTTGATACTGATCTGGCACAAATAGCTTTCTTTAGTCAACCTCTGTGAAAGATCATATGATAGGTTTTCTTCTCATTCATTGAAACATGTTTTCTTAGGCATTTTTTTGTGAAACAAGTCACGTTTGAAATATTAGAAGGTCAACTATGTTTTAAACTTTTATATGGAAATATATGTTTGTAGACCTGGTATATTTATTCATGTATTTATTATTTACTGAAAGGTAAGATTTATAGTTCAAGTTCATATCAGATCTCTGAGAAAGAGACAAATCTTATTCTGAAAAAAGAATACTACTTGATCATGTCAATGATAAAGTCTCTAAAGTACACAGTTTTACTGTCACTGGTTATATGTGCATTACATGAACTGAATTTTGTTCATTTCACCAATAATTTTGAAAACTTATCTTGTTCATGACATTTTACAGGGTTTTAGAACAATGGAAAATAACAGTAAGTCTTTTCATCCTTGCAACATGCATTCAGTTTTGAAGATGTACAATGCACATATAAACACAATTTTTATATGACTACATGCAAGTAAAACAGAGCTAAGTTGATATACAATACAATTCTAGAAGCAGTGGTAGAGGTCAGGAAGTCTTCTGTGAAAGAGCCAAATAAATGAATAAGGAAGAGTTCAAGAACTTCAGGCAGAGAGAAGAGGAATACAAAATCCTGAAACAAAATGATCTGGACTTTTTCAAGGAAGAGTAGGAAACTGGTTATGCACTTCTATTTTAAATCAAGTCCTATTCAAGCCAAATTATAGTCATTATAGTTTCATTTCTAAGGAGCCTCAGAATAACAATAGCACATGATATTGGAGGCTGGAGTGAAATCATCATACATCTGTGAGACTGGGTTGTGCATGTCGAAGTGTGAGGAGACTGGTTTTCTTCCAAACTTTGTTTTCTCAATCAGGAAGGTCACAAATGTCAGCATAAAATCAGACTAGACTGGTTCAAAACAAAAATTCTGCAAAAACAACTTGTAAGACAAATATGAATATCCTTTGCTAAATAAATATATTTTATATTTTACCTACATAGATAATATATTTAAATTTTTACATGTATACATTCATGAATGCACACATGGCATACATAGTCAATAGTTAAAAACGAAGTTCAATTTATTATTCATAGTAAAGTGTTGAAAATTTTCAGTATATGTCTCCAGCTTTGAAAATTTCAGCAATATTCATCAATGAATAACAGAAAGTACTATGGTGACATTGTTAATATTTGAATCAAAATAGTTTTCCTTTGTAATTTATTTTTTTGTCATCTGAATATATAAACTGTTTCTTATATAGAATCTATTAGAATTTCTATCCTGTCTTTTCAAACATTCTACTATCCAACTTAGTATGTAATTATCCTCCATAGTTTACAGTATGGTAATAGATGTACCAAAGTTCTTTTTGAAATATTACACATGTATAATGTTTTATCTTTGCATTTATTAGCACATAGGCATCTGAAGATAGTGTATGCATATGGCTTTAACTACAGAGATAACTGTGAGTCTAACTTCCATGAGTGTCTAATTCAACTATTGTTGCATAATATTAGATTTTCTTTTGTTTGATGTTTTAGTTACTTTTCTTGTTGCTGAGACAAAATATCCATCACCCAAATTAAAGGTGGAAAGGCTAATTTAGCTCATAGTTTGTAGAGATTTCAGTCCATAATTGGCTGACTCCAAGACAGGGTGACACATGGCAGAAGATCAACAGCTCATGGCTGTGGTGGACAGAAGCAAGGAGGGGCCACTTCTGTATTGCATCTAAACTGCTGGGATTAGGGTGGTACCAAGCCAATTCAGTAATCACACACCCTTAATCCCAGCATCACATGCTCTAAACTCAGCCACCTCCAAAACAGTTTCATCTTGGACCATAATATTTGGCTTACTAAAAACAGCTGAGTTTTTTGGAACCCAAAAGTATATGGAGAAAAACCTCTCTCCCATTTTTCATATTACATGGCTTAAAGATAAATGGTAAAATTATCATAGTGAAATATTTCATCATTTCTCTCCAAAGTGTATGACAATACTATATTAGCCCCGTTTTCCAAATGTATTTTAGAGTCACCTAATTTATAGTTGCTTACTTTTCAGCCCGGAAGCCCATAATTTCTTACACCTTGCAAATGGAGAAGTTAGCAACACAACTACACAATACATCAAGTAAATAGCCACCAACAGCATGAAATTCTTCTCTCACAAGAAGTCAAAAATGGAAGCCTCTAGCAGCTCCTAACTGTAATTTATTCCATCAGAGAACATGATAAGTATAATTCTGTATAGGAAAGTGTTAGATTCATTAAGTCCGAGAAGACAGATAGTAAGAAAGATGGATTTTCTCTGATTATCTTTCAGTTTAACAAAATTGAGATGTGTTCACTGCCTGTTCAAACCACACAACTAAAGGAAACCATGGAGAGAGATGTGCAAAGTAGAGCCCTCTCAAACCTGCAGCAGTGTGTTTTAACGTAAACATGAAAATAGTCATTACTAGCATGTTATACTCTATCATAGAAATTGTTTTTCAGCACCCATATAAAGCTTTTAATTTTAATGATGAAATTCAGAGGAGAAAAATGTTCACCCTGGGTCCAATTCTTTACAATGGCAGCAGGTAAATTCTTGACCATTACTAGCAGCAGTCACCAGAAGTTGGAATGTTATTTTCTCTTGGTATTTTGCAAAGAAATGTGTTTTCCTCATGGTACACTGAATCGCTCTTGATTTTAATGGAAGAATAACACAAAAACATACACATATACAGACACTGTTGATCTTTTTTTCACAAGGGAAGAATAAGAGTGGTTTTATAACTACTACTTTAAAAAGTCAGTCAGTCTGTAGATTGATCACATGAATTTCAGAGAACACAAACCATCTTTTCAGTATCTGCAGGTGTTGAGTGGAGAGAAATTATGTTACCATCCCCATGGGTAGAAGAACAAATTGTTCTTAGTACTAACTTCTTACAAAACAACGAAGAAAATGGTAGAATTGTTATTAGACAATATTGCCTGTATCCCTAAAATAATGATCTTTCAATGTTCATTTTTGCTCAAAGAAGAAATAATGGACTAGATAAATTTCAGCCTTTAATTTTGAATAACTTTAAGTACAGATCCCTCTTTGATTCACTAAAGTAAATAAATAAATGAATAATTTCAATTACAGTGATTCTAAAAATATTTATTGTTTTTAAATATATTACATTAGTTAGGGTTCACTAATGGAACAGATTGTATATGAAACATATGTATGATTGTACAAGGGATTTATGAGATGGGTTTACAAGATCAGACTCTGGAGTCCCAGTGGCTACCTGGGTTCTGGAGAAGTTGAAAAATACAGAATCAATCTAAGGTCACTGCCTGGAAGCTCTTGCAGAGTCATTGGTGTGAATCTGTCTACGTGGGGGAGTCTGCCTTGCCAGCCACGTGAAAATCCTACATTGAAACTGGAGATCAAAATCTGAAAGTAATGGCAAAGACAGGAGCTCCTCTCCAGAAAAGAAAAAAAAAAATTCTTCCAATGTCTTGTCTTTCCCTTTGTATTGCATCCAGGATACAAGCCTGTTGGTCGATATCACCCACATCTGGAGTAGGTTTTCTCTACAGACTTTGCAACTTCCCTGTCGATGATCCACAGACACACTCAGAGCTTTACTGATCTGCTGGGAATTTCTTATTTGAGTCAGGTTGATGTGTCACAATTAATGACCACGTATCTCTTATAAATTAATCTTTTAGTGTACATCTTGATTCTTACCATTTATTGGTTTGCAAATATTATATCCACTTATTAACCTGACTGTATCCATAACTCAGTTTCTACTCTGCCATGTCTAGTGCAGTTCTGGAAGTTCCTGGGTGTAAGGACAATGAGAGGATGGAGAAATAAAGATAAGAGACAATATCCAGAAAGCTGAGGTCAGGTGGAGCCCTCTCTCAGGCTGAGAGGAAAAGGAACCACTAAACCACCACAGTTCATTTATTTATACATTTTTGCAAGTTGGTGTCACGTGACTCTCCTTTGCCTAGCAACCTGGAACTGGAGCAGCTTGTTTCTCCACTGTCCTCTCACCAACGCGTGCGGTCAGTTTCCAGCTTTAGCTGCTCCCCACACTCCTTCTTGTATCCTTTTCTGTTTTCTTCTTCCTTCTTCATTGTTTCCTATCATCAATATGTTATTCCCTTTCCTCTGGTTTCTTTTTTCATCACTTATGAGGGTTTCCTCTAATTTTCATCTTAACGTCACAATTCTTTCCATTAGCCAATCTGTATTTATCACTCTGTGAAAAATTTTCTTTTCCTATCTATTAAGTCCTATTTTTGGTTCCTTTACTACTTAAAGTTTCTTTATTTCTTAAGCATTATTGTCATTTTCATTATTTACAATGATCATCTGAACAGCATAGCTATAGCCCTTTTATGTGCCCCTAAGTTTTCTTTGTATAGTACTGTGTGTGTGTGTGTGTGTGTGTGTGTGTGTGTGTGTGTAAGGTCATTATACTTCCTTTGCTTCTTATTTTTCTGTCGTGTTTGACAAGTATGGTAAAAAAACATTCCATGTATTCAAAATTTCTAGATTTTGTAATATAATATTATTAATATTAATGAAACATGAAAACACTTTCGGATGAATTTTGCTCTTATGTTTCATATTTATCAATACTTCCTTAAAAATATGGAAAATAAAGGGAAAAATCATAAGATCAACTACTGAAGGCATACTATAAATTTTAAAGTGAAATTACTGATTTTATGGGGAAATATGTCATTGATACATAATGCCATTGTTACATGAAAATATTCTGACTTCATACTGAGGAGGTTAACTTTCATTTCTTAGTTAAGGTGGTTTCTGAAAAGATTCTGCATAGAACAGTTACTTCTGTTCCTTTTACCTTGTGCACCTTAGGGAAAGTTGCTAACTCCAACCCAAATCAGGCACAGGAGAAAAGATTCTAAGCCTTCGTTGTCTTGATCTCTATTCATTTTATAAATTTACCATTTCAACATGAATACAATTTTAAATTAGGAAGTTCCAGTAGTATATGAAAATTATTTAAAAAATATATAAATCTTCTCAAGACAATCCAGTGAGACAGGCATGGTAGTGCCTGCCTATAATCTCAGAACTCTGGAGGTTGGGTCAGTAGGATTGTTGCCAAGTTGTAGGACAGCCTGGGTACATATAAATTCAAGGCCATAAACTACATAGCAAGACGCTGTCTTAAAAAACAAAAAACAAAACAAAGCAGTCTTCTTCAAAAAGTAACAGAAGTTAAGATGTCATCTTCTAAAAATTAACTCATCCTTGTCAAATAGATATTTGAATTTTGAAGTGATATTTATATTCACTTGAAAGGAAGACTGGCTAGAAAACAAATTGCACAAGGACAGAGAAATAAAGAGGAGAGGAGAGAAACAGATTCCTGTGGTAAAGGAAGGGGGATCATTGATGGATAAAGTGAAAAAGTGACAAGAGAGGGAAGGAAAAGAAGAAGAAAGGATACAAATAAAGTTATGAATACTGCAGTATATACAATTTGGAAATAGTAATTTCAGCTTCCAAATATTCTTGTATCACTTTTAACACCTTAAACAATATAAAATGGAAACCAGGCAAGGTTCATGTCTGTAATTTAAGGCTTTGTAAGTCTGAGGTAGGAGAAATGTGAATTTGAGGTCCGCTGTACTGCACAGCAAGACCTTGTTTCATAAAAACATATGGATTTATTTATATCTATATCTATAGATCATGGATAATGCGTATAGTGGAAAAAAAGTATTTTTCATAACAAATTTAGTGATACATTTAAAAGTTTTCAGGATTTAATGGGTGGATCATTCCATCTTCATAAAATGTATTTCAAAGAAAAGTTTTATTTTAGATTTAAAAAAAATCCAAGTGAAATTGATCATTTTTAAAGGAATAAATTTGAAAAATAAATCTGTGTGATTCTATATATATATATATTGAATATATATATATATATATTCAATTT
>RJWT010055385.1:0-10164 GCA_004365215.1 Cuniculus paca
GATCATTTTCATTTCTGATTTCTTTTATTGCTTGACTATTAAAAGTTAGCATTCTCAATTTAGGATAAATCTTTTTCAATTTCTAATTTGGAATTTTAATATCCAGTTGTCTAACCAAGCTAAATAACAAGCAGTATTTCTTTCTCTGCACCCTCACTGATTTGCTCCCACACACCTACAGGTATTTTTCTCACACTACCCTGTGGGTAAGTAGAGTCTCTCTCAACTTTCACTAGATTGTAAATTCTGAATATTAAAGTTATGAAGCCTTGTGTGCACTCACAGAAGACAGCATATTGTCATAATTTGCATTAGTTATAGTTGTTAAATTATGAATTAACATGTTAGGTATATGAGATATAAGGAAAAAAAGAGAAGGGGCACATGGGAGAATTACACAAGAAAAGATGGTCTCTGAAAACTAAGAAAGAGGTACATTAAAATTGAAACTGAATTTGAATTTCAGAAAAACCATTAAACCATAAAAAATCATGTTTTTCCTCTAAAGTAATATAGGTCATTGTTTTGTCTTGACTTTTATTCCTGTTATATACTGGTTAAACTAACTAGCTGAATGATTTCTATGTGAAGTTAATAGTCTCTCAAATCATAAATATATTGTTACAAAAATTGCAAAACCTATCAATTAATGAAATAATGAAAAAGAATCTACAACTGAAATTAATTTGTAGCATAGTTTATTTTTAGGTAATTTAACATTAATACATTAAAAATATGTGCACATATTTTGGAATGGCTAGATCAAATTAATTATTATATATGTATCACATACTTACGATTGTTTTTACAGAGTTTGTTTAAATTTCCAGAAAGACATGGAATATGTAGATAAAACTAGATATTTCATATATCCTACTTGAAACTGTGATGGGCCTTTTCTTTTGAAAAGTCTTTTATGAAGGAATTTGAAACTTGGTAAGTAGGACAAAAAGGACCAAAAGTAAGATAACAACATAAAGAACTGAATCCAAGCCAACAAAACAAAACATTTACCATGCATGCAGGTATACTGAGGGAAAAATATGGGGTGTGGTTATGAGAAACATAGGTGAAAGAATCCATCGATTTATCACTTTCACATGTGCATTTCCTAGAAGTTAAAATCCCAAACTGGTTTCCCAGCACAGAAACTGGCAATTAAAAAAAAATAGGGTTCCAAAGATAAAGGGCACAAGCTCATCATGGGAGTCCGAGAAGCAACTTGATTGGACTTGAGTCCCAACCTTGAGGTTTCTTGCATTTAATGTCAACAAGCAAAGGAGAGAAGCAAGCAGAGCATCAGTGGAGCTTTCCTAGGAGGCCACCAACCACCAAAGCAGATAAGTCTAGGATTTGCCAAGTAAGGAGGCAGCAAGTGCCAAGACACAACCTTGCTGTAATGGTTTTGTCATGATCTGTCCACAGAAGGATACACTTTCTTGTCCAGTGGCCACACAGGCCTGGGCTTGGTTTTGGTTACACTGTCCTCTCTTTGACCCTCCCCATTTCTCTCTGTCCTGACTTCTCGATCTCTTGAACTAAGATAGAAACACTCTTATTTTACTCAGAATGGCCTAGTAAGAATGTTTACTATAACCATTTGCATTTACTTTTTTGCTCTCCACAGCTTGGTTTTCAAACTCCTGTCTGTATTTTTGAGGGTGGGGGCTTAAATAAGATATCCATGTCAGAAATATAAACAGTCTCCCACTATCTGTTTTGCCTTTTCTGATTTGACGAAAATATATGTGGCTACTCACACTGTAGACATTTCCAGGTCTTGGAAGCTATGTGTGACCACGTGTCAAAGTTCTAAGAACATGCAAGTGGAAGAAATGAGTGCAATTCCAAGTAGTGTTCATAAAGAAATGGTCATACTCTGCTTTTCTGTTTCCTCCTTTTTAGTGACTGGAATCATGATGTAAAGTCTGGACAAGCTCTGTTGGACTACGAAGTTACAGCAGAAAAATGGTGCTGGCAATATCATGATGCACCTGAAACAGCCTATCTGCAGAACTTTAAAGAGAGAAAGACATGTATGTTTTAAAGTAATATATAGTCGCAGAACTATACAAAAACTATGAAATGAATAGATCAAATTATATGTCCTTCTACTAGCTCAGACCCTCAGGAATTTATGTTTAGGCCATTTCATACTAACCTCGCATAAATGCTTTAGAAAATCTATGAGTAAACATTATGACTAATGATCAATATGAGATTTTATAAAATTAAGAGAATGTTTTGCTTATGTAACTCAATAATGTAAGAATCCCTATAGCAAATTATCACAACACAATGGTCAAATAGTATGTTTTTGATAGGCTGGATTTTTTTTTTAAGAAGATGTGTATGAATCCCTGAGTTGCCATCTTTCCTTTGGCTACTAGGAAGCTCAGAACAGAATTTGTGCTAAGTAGCTGATTTGTTCTTCAGCCTATAGTTTTAAAAAATTCCCTCACTCTTTTTCCTTCAATTTTATAGTTTGTTTTTCTATGTAAGTGCTTCAATCTTTTTTGTCCACTGCAAATGGAAAACTTTTTTTTTAAGAAGGCAGAGTATAAACATACAAAATGAAATATTATGATTATGAAAAGGAAGCCAGTTATGATGCACTCCAAAAGAGATGTTGGTATCACAGAGGGATATTATGGTGATGAAAACATTGTTTTTCTTTATCTTTATGGTAACTAACTGGTTTTTGTTAGCCATCAGAATTAAACTTTCCAAGATCATTCTACACTTTCAAAGGTTCAAGTTTTACATATTCAAAGTACATTATTCTTTCTTCTGAGTCATTTCCATTGGAAAATGTCATTCAACGGAAAAATTAGTTATATAACCAAATTTAATATTTTGGTAGAAAACATATAACAATATCGCAGTTTTGTTTGCATGGGTTCCATTAATCAAATTTCTGATTTACCTGAAATAATTTTCTCTTCCATCTCTCTTCCATCTGTCATAATAGATGACATGGATGGAGGAGGGAATGGAGAGACCCTGAATTCTGACAGGACAATATACTGTCTGCCCATGGTTCTAGTTGGTTTGGTTACTCATCTTAAAATTAATAAAATTTGAGGTGATGAGAGCACTCTTGCCAAACACTAATACAGATAAAGTATTAGTTTCCAGGAGCCTAGCAAAGAGAGTTAGTAACTTAACTGAAAATCATAATCACCATCAAAAGAAAGAACAAAAAACTCTCCAAACATAAGACTATAAACCTTGGAGATAGACATCTTGTTTGTTCATTCTGACCTTTGGCATAGCTACCCACCACTTAATAGGGATCTAATAAACACTTCCAGAAGGTAGAGGTTTAAAAAGCACAAGCTTGATTCCTCAACAAATTAAACATAGAGCCGGGGATATACCTCACTGGCACAAGCGCCTGCCTGGCAAGTGCTAGGTCATGAGTTTGATCCCCAATACCCAAAACAAAACAAAACAAAACAAAACAAAACCAAATTAAACATAGAACTAACCACATGATCCAGCAATTCTATTTTTGAGTATGCACCCAAAAGAAATGAAAGCAGGCACTGAAACACATATTCAGATATGCATGATCACAGCAATGTTAGGTACATTAGTTAAAGATGAAAGCTACCCAAGTGTCCAATGACAACTGAATGGATAAACAAAATGTGACTGACAGGAAGTAGAATGTGCTGCTAAGGGCTTGGGTGGGGAGTAGAAATAGGAGTTGATGTATAATGACTGCATAGTTTCAATTAAGGAAGATGAGCAGATTCTGCAGGGAGATGGTGGTGATGGTTCCATGACAATATGAATGTACTTGATGCCTGTGTTAGTTATTTTTCTCTCGTTGCTGATACAAAATATGCAACACTCAAAGTTAAAAAAGACAAAAGGTTTATTTAGCTCACAGTTTGTGGAGGTTTTAGTCTGTAATCAGCTGCTCCAAGGCAGGATAGCAAGGTGAGGGGCAGCAGTTCATGATTGTGGAAGACAGCAAAAGCAACAAGAGCAAAAGGAGGGAGGAGCAAGCCTCGCTTCCTCCCTTATGTTGTATGCAGACTACCCACCCTTGGGAGAGTGTAGAATTCACATCATCTGGGTGCCCTTTTCTTGCACAGGCTCAAGATGTTTACAAAGCAAGGACTCTGGCCCCCTGCTGAGTTACTTAAACTTTTAAACTTCTCAAGTTGACACCATGAATCAACCATTACAACATCTTAGAGCATAAACAGTCACCCCAGAACACGTCCTGCACATCCTACGCTGCAGAACTGCTGAGTTACTTAGTTAAGCTTCTAAACTTCTCAAGTTGACACAATGCATCAACCATTACAATGCCATAGAATTGTATGACTAAAAATGACTAAAATCATACATTTTATGTTTTATAGAAAAAGAAGACTTAAAGAAATTTCAATTAAATCTCCTGATGTAAACTCCTAAGTCTTATACCAAATGATTATGAACCTCAATGTGATGATGGATATGATTACCATGTTTAATTACATTTCTTTTTTTTGTTTTCTTTCTTTTTTTTTTGCAGCACCAGGGATTGAACTCATTACCTGACACTCGCCAAGCTGGAGCTTAGGCCACTGAGTCAACTCCCTGGCCCTTGTCTTTTTGAGACAGGGTCTCACTATGCCATTCAGGCTGCCGTGAGCTCACTTTATAGCCCAGGCTGGTCTTGAACTTGCAACGATCCTCCTGTCTCAGCCTCTCGAGTGCTGGGATTATAGGCATGAGCCACCACACCAGGCTCTACTACATTTCTTATAATTAAAAAAAGCTCAAGTGTCATTTATGCTATGGCAGCAATGCCATTCTCATTGAAAGCAAAGTAAGAATTAGGGAAGTGCTTCTCTGGATTAAGTTTTCACGTATGAAGATTGGATTTGGTTCTCTTAATATAAAATAAGAAGTTGTGCTTCCAGGGCCTCTGTACTTATTAATCCTATCATAGAAGCTTTACTGGATCTGTCATTTGAAATTGGCCTTTCCTATCATTTGTTCTTAATTCTTTCTTACACAAGACTTACCACAGTTCATTGCTATGCATGCATTTAAATTTGGATTTATTTGTGTGATTACATACACCCCCAGTAGACTGTAAGCTCCATGATGATAGGAACCATTTCAGTTTCATTATCCACTGCATCCTAATATTCACCACAGGGCTTAGCTCACAGCAAGTGCTCAAGAAATATATGTTGAAGGATAAACATTTGTTGAAAAAATAAATTCATTTCTACACAATAGAATTCAAGGCTTTTAGTAACATTCAATTTTTTAAACTGAGTAATAGGCATTTTATTATTTAATACTTTACACAAGGGCATACACATATATATTTTCCATCTATATTTCATATAATTTGTCATAGGCCATATGAATATATATATATATATATTGATGAGCAGTTTCATATATATACATGTATATACAATATGTATACACAATATACAATATATATATATTCAACTGCTCATCACTGGACTACTGAAGCAAAATAATATTTCCTCATGACCTACCCCTTCCCTATTTGTTCCTTCAAAAGCTACTAATGTGGTCCGGCATCATGTTCTATTTCTCTCTTCCTCTGACCCCTGAGGTCTGTGTTAGACAAATTGAAGCAAGATATTGCTTTACAAGTGAATGCAATTTTACTCCCTTTTAAAATTTTATTCTGTTATACCAGTTTAACAATGTTGGTTATATCAAAAAGGTAAGAGAAATTCATCCACATCTCCTTTACATAGGAATGAAAACGATGAATTAAAAATGTCTATTTGTAATGATATAAGGACCATAATGATGTGAGGTAATGAAATTGGTAATTATCTTGATTTACCTATTCCCAATGCATACATATTTCAAACAATATGTTGAACACAGTAGATACATACAATTTTCATTTGTCAACTGAAATGAATAAATGTTTAAAAATACTAATAGATAAAATTTCAGAGAAGGAACAATAACAATATAAAGGTTTATTTGCTCATCAAACTAAGAGAAAAAGAGTATAGATGAAAATTTTTATCAATAATTACATATGTTGATTAAAACATGTTTAAATATGATATATAATAAATTTAATACTAACATTTACTAAATATGTGTTACATTTTTATAGAAAGAAGATTAAGTTTATTTTACTTGCAGGAGAAAGATTCACTGTGGGTATTAAAAATGTTTTCCTTAAGACTTCTTATGGGTCACCCAAAGAAGTATTTTCAAAGGTCTGTTGAAGAAAGAACTTAACTTTTGCAAAATATGAAAGCCATAAAAAGAAGCTGGGGATAGCTGCAGCATCTTGGTGTAAAACCTGCATGTACACCTAGTAAAATTTGGAAATTGGATTCACTCTGCTTCAGATTTCATTTTCCCTCCTATTAAATCAGAGTACAACACAGGCATCACAAAATCTGCCATAAATAATTCTTCATAACCATCTGCTTCACTTTGGAGTCCCCTGGACGCTCTCCAGCCATAAAACCTGGATCTACTTTTACTGTTAAAGATAGTCTCCCTCAGCTAGGCCTGAAGCAGTTACAATTGAAAAGGAGCTAGCCGTTCAGGCAGCTACTCTGCATGCTGCATCTTCCACAGCTAGGAAACAGAGGCTTTGCCAGGGAGCTAGGCAAGTCCTTGAGAATTCTGACAAGCTTTATAAATATGATACAGTGTTTATTTATTATTTTAAGAAAACTTTCCATTGTGTTCTCCTTTGTAATGTAATACGATACATATTTTTGCCAAGAATAGGGTGTGGTTGCTCAGCGGCTTAGCTGATCATGAAATGTCATGCTTAAGACTTGACTCAGAACATCAAAATAATGCAATTCTGGGACGAGAGTGCCAACAGTTTTCCCACTACTTCTTCTAGATCCAACTGTATTCAAGTTGGGAACATTAGTAGGTTTTTTCATTATTGCATCTATTTATGACTAGGATAATATTCTTTAGATTTACTGTCACTTGTTTCTTCATTCTGAGGACATCACCATCCCCTGCAACCTGACTTCCTTCCACATTTCTTTTATCCTTCTCTTTCTTCCCCGTTTCTTT
This sequence comes from Cuniculus paca, assembly GCA_004365215.1. NCBI lineage: Eukaryota > Metazoa > Chordata > Mammalia > Rodentia > Cuniculidae > Cuniculus > Cuniculus paca. The sequence goes on from RJWT010055385.1 coordinate 7,060, forward strand.
GTCAAGTGTTGGTTAAAATCAAATGTGAAGTATCATATGTAGAGGGATTTTTCTCTAGCAATGCAGGGCAGTGAGTTCTCAATTTTTTAAACACCCAAAGAATTATACTATTGACCATTGGTTTTCTTCATTAGAAACCAATGTTTGTAAAATGTGACATAATTTTTCCCCAAAGTACTGATTAACCCAGACACGCTTTGGAAACTATATTGATTAAGCCCTTCTGTGCCTTAGATTCCTGAATTCACAGATCTGGTGTTTTCTGCTCACTTCTGTAACCTCAGTATCTAGAATAATTTATATATCTTTTTGGATTAATGAATACAATTATGAGTAAGTAAAGTCTCAAATGTGACAGGACTTGAAATCAAAAGCGTGAGTTCCATGCTAGTGAACTAGGAGCAAGAGTGGTACAAGTGTGCTCAATCAAACACTAGTGAGGTCTGACCAATTAAATACATAGGATGCATTGTTTTTAATGTATTATTTCCTGGATAATATAATTTTAACATAAAAACATTCTATATTTCTCTCTAATGTAAGCTACTTGAAAGCAGATATTAGATTCTCAGATAATACTTGTTGAATGTTTAAATAAAAGAAAATCGAAGCACTTAAGACTACTGTCTCAACCTGTTTTGTGGATTGTGAGTATCGGGCTCCTACAATTCAGTTATTATGTCAACTTCTACATAAACAGAGATGCCATTTTGTTCCCTCTTTAAAAGACTAGAAAATGTTTATTTTTTTAAATAGGTTTTGTTCTTTTAAAATAAACCTGCGTATAGCAGCAAATACTGCTTTCTAAAATGCTGTTGATAAAGGAACAAGACTTATGCTCTGTACTCCTCAAAATATGCCAGGAAACATTTTTGTCATGAAATTAAAGAGCAAAATGGATTTGCTCATGTTCCTTCTAGCTCCAAAATTTTATGATTCAGACTTTTAAAAATTACCCTCGGGGAAGTAGTGCCTTTATAAGTCACTCAGATTTTTCATTGTCATTGGACAGAAATCTCTCACTGATTCAGCATCTTTTGGCCCATCTTGGTTCATACTGGCTTAGGTCTTGATAAAGCTGCTTTGAGAATACTCTGGAAATCTGGTAAAATAAGTAAAGAAGATGGTACCAAAAACCATACCTGACTTTGAAAATTTGACACTCAAATAAGGAAAGACACTTTAATGTCCTGGAAAGTTAGAGCAAGTAAAGGCCTCAGATCTCACATTCATTCTTCTGTAGAATGAGCAAATCATTTTTTATTTTTTATTTTTTTGTGTTTTAAAGAGAAAAAAAATACAATAAAAACAATGACAATTTCAAAACAAGGTAACAGGAAATTAATAATTGTTATTATACTGTATATTGTGATCTTCAGGATATTTGCTTAGATTACAAGACATAGGCATGCAAAATAAATCAAACAATATAAGCACAAACCATTCTTTTTAATGAACTAAAAGAAATTAGTAGTATAATTATCTTAGCTATCTTGTGTGTGTGTATATGTGTGTGTGTTTATATATATACACATTTATTTTTTCTTTCGTTTCTTTTCTCCTTTCCCCCATCCCAATAGTTCTTTCCTTTTGAGCAGTTTCTTCCCCTTTCACAATATGTATTGTACATTTTTAACATTATTAACTCTGAGTTTCTTACACTAGAGAGACAATACAATGTTTACACATGTGTGTCTGATTTATTTCTCTTATGAATATGGCCTCTAGTTGCATCCATTTACCTATAAAAGCCCTGAGTCTATCCTTCTTTATAGTCAAATAGTACTCCATTGAATAAAAATACCGCATCTTTTTTATCCATTCCTCAGTTGATGGACATTTGGGTTGTTTCCAAGATTTGGCTATTACAAATTGTGCTGCTATAAACATGGGTGCACATATATGCTGTGGTATGTTTTTAATTCTTCTGGGAAAATACCCAGAAGGGGAACAGCTGAATCAAATGGCACCTCCAATTCTAGCTTTTTGAGAAATCTTCACACTGACGTCAATAGTGGTTGTACCAGTCTACACTCCCGCCGACAGTGCAGAAGGTTTCTTTTTCCCCATGGCCCCACCAGTATTTGTTATTGTTTGATTTCTTGATGATAGTCATTCTTTCTGGGGTGAGATGGAATTTCAGTGTTATTTTAATTTGCATTTCTCAAATGACCAATGATGTTGAACATTTTTTCACATATTTATTTTCCATATGTATTTCTTTATCTGAGAAATGTGTGTTCATCTCAGATGCCCATTTTTGTATTGGGTCTTCGAATTTGAGGGGCCTGAATTTTTTAGGTCTTTATGTATTCTAGATAGTCCCTTTTTCAAGAGGAAGTTGACTAAAATTTTTTCCCACTCTGTGGGTTGTCTTTTCACTCTGTTGGTAATTTCTTTGAATGTGCAAAACTTTTTAGTAAGATGAGATTCCATTTGTTGATTCTTTGAAGTACTTCTCAAGCAGTTTGGTTTTGTTCATTGCCTACACATACATCTTCAAGATTTCTATCTACTTTTTCTTCCAGTAGATCTAGCATTTCTGTTTTATTATTTAGATCTTTGAACCATTTTGACTTTACTTTAGTGTATGGTGATAGACATGGGTCTAGTTTTAGTCTTTACCATATGGAAAGCCAGTTTGTCCTGCACCATTTATTAAAGAGGCTCTCTTCTGATTTACATGTTTGGCCCCTTTGTCAAAAATAAGGTGGTTGAGTGTGTTTGTAGTCATATCTGCATCTTCTGTTCTCTTCCACTGATCCTCAGGTCTGTTTTTTATTTTTTGTTTTTTCCCAGTATCATGCTGATTTTATCACAGTAGCTTTGTAGTATACTTTCTAGTCTGGGATTGTGATGTCCCCTGCCTTGCCTTTGTTGCCAAGAATTATTTTGCTATTGTAGGTCTCTTCTGGTTCCAAATGAATTTTTGGAGTGTTTTTTTCCAGTTCTGTTAGGTATGCTAATTGTATTTTGATTGGAATTGCTTTAAATATGTATAACAATTTTGAGACTATGGTCATTTTCACTATAAACCAATTTTTCCTATTCATGATCACGGAATATTTTTCCATTTTCCAATGTCCTGTTTAATCTCCTTTTTCA
>RJWT010055386.1:0-10166 GCA_004365215.1 Cuniculus paca
CTTATTCTTCCAAGAACAAGATTTAGAAAGGCGAATTCCTCTCTAGGAAGATGTAACTTCTTCAGGATGACCTTCCGACTATAGACCTAAATGTGCCCACAACTTCCTGCAAAGGACAGGCTGTGGATCCTTTGCCACCTCATTGGTTTTGGCACCTCTTTTAACCCTCTTTGATTAACCTTTGAAGAAAGCCTTTTGTATCCTTCAGGTGTACAACTCTTCCCATTCCCAACTGCATGCTTCTAAGAGTATTTGGAAACACCTCATTCTAGGATTTTACAGAATTAGAAAAGTTGCATTTTTAAAATTTAAAAATTTTTAATTTGAAATGGAAAATTCCTTAAAATAATCATTGTTGAAACTTAGAGGAAGGTCAGCTAGCCCCAAGCAGGTCTGTCAGATTGGTGAGCAATTGATTTTTGAAGATTATGGCTGAAATTCAAAAAAAAATTAGAAGCCTATTCAAGCCTTTGATGCTGCCCAAGTTCCCTCAGGAAAAGAGGTTGGATCAATTGCTGACACATGTCCGGAGGAAAGGTCAGTCTGCTACTAGAACCAGACACTAGACCCTGACTGGGGTCTTTGGGGAGCAGTAGAACAGTCTGAGGAAAGAGCTCTGGGACACACATAGCCCCTACCTCTCTAGGGCTCCTGGCGCCTGTCCTTCAGAAAAGAATATCTCACTGTCTAGGAAGCAGGAGCTGTGGGTATTTGATAAACTTTTATTTTCTTAGTCATCATTCTAACATCCTGTATCTGTAGTCATTTCACAGCCCTTCCTAGTCTGGGAGACTGATGTTCTCATTTCTGACTCATAAAACCATAATTTTCTGCTAGAAAAAAATTTAAAATAATTTAGTCCTGTCACTTTGTTTTGAGAAATTATAATAATTCCATATCCAAAGGAGGCAAGATTTCAAATGAGTAGCAGAACTAAGGCCTGAACCCTTCTTTTCTCTCTTCAAATGGATTTTAAAGCCAGTTAATTAGCAACAGAATAGAAAATTTGTCCTGTAAACAAAAATGAGAGGAACAGGGAAGGGGGTGTGGCCACTCTGCTTCTTGGCCATCTGGGTTTAACATGGATAATGGATTGATTCGTATTGTTGATATTAATAGGCAGCTAAGTCCACTGATTTACATGTATTTGAAGGTAGCTCTTACTCAAAATAATAACCAAAGGGGACTGTGCTTGAGTGCCATCATGGCAAGGAATACCTTCCTAGGTCCACACAAGTCTCTCTAGCACTAGTGTCTTCTGAGTGTCAAAAGAATTCCACCATGTAGGTAAAGAGATCCAATGTTTATGTCAAAACAATCCTGGGTATAATTAGGCGGCAAAATTATACAGTGGTTGTTTCTTTTCATTCACAAAAAGTATTGTCCTTGGCATTTTTCTTGAGAAGAGAATAAGAATGAGAGACACTTCTGGAGTTATCTGTGTTTTAGGTGCAGACATCATTGGGATCTGACAAGTGTACTTACGTATACAGCAATTCTTATCATTTGAGAAGTATAAATAAAATGTGGAATTGCAAATTCTTTGGATGACTGGAGATTCCCTAAGGAAGGTCAAATCTTCATAGTCCCTCGATACAATTTCAGCAGATTGCAGTATGGGTTCCACGCAATGTCTTTTTTTGTCCCAAGGTTTTCACCACAATAATGCCAACAAAATCTGTTCCACAAATGTCTCCATTCATATTATTATGGATACTGAAGTTATTTAGAAATCAGATAGGGCTGGGCCCTCCAGAGTTCAATGTGGATGACAAATGTGGGTGGAGCACATTCATTCAAGGTCAGGCCCAAAGACAAAAAGGAATGACTACACCCATATACTTCCCTTAGGGATGAACAGCACTGATATTCTAAATAGGCATCAATCACCCTGAGTGGAGGACCATAACCTCCTTAACCCATCCCTTCCAAGAAAGACCTTGTTTTTCTCATGTGTCCCATGTGTACTTGCTATGTGACCTGCTTCCTCATTTGATCTTCATTTAATCAATATTACCTAAGCAACTATACTTGTAATTTTATTGGTTGACCATAGTTTTGTCCCACCTTATATCCACCTTGTGATTTTCCATTGGATCAATATTACCTAAGTGACTATGCTTGTAGTTTTATTAGTTAACTATAATTTGATCCCACCTTACACCTACCTTACATCATTTTTAGTCTATAAAACTCCCTTGAGAAGTGGGGTCCTGGGCCACCCACTTGGGACCCACCTCTTGCTCTTAGAACCTTTTCTTTCTATCAATAAATATTTCCTACTCTTAACTTCCATTGTTCCTAAAATTCATTGTTCAGTTTTAGAGACCATGAACTCAGTGTATCAGGCATCTAGCAGGGTGGGAGTTATAGTTCACTTATGTTATTTGGACTATTTGGAGATCTTACATCATCCCTATATTACACACCCTATATCATTTGGAGCTCTCCAACTGAGATAATTGGACAGAGACAAGAGTTTGCTTTTGTGTCATAGATTCTGCATTGTGATTTCCCTTGGTAAGCAAAATTTTTTTTATTGATTTTGTTTGTCAATTGCGTAGGCTTTAAATTTTTGTCAGCTGCTTATGCTTTGTCTCTTAGAAATATTGTTTTGTTAAAATGGTGATGATTTTGAGTTGAGAACATGGCAAGGTTATGATGAGTTTATTCCTGTTTTGTATATGTTGCATTTGAACTATTTGCTAAATTAATTGGTGTTCCTTGTTTGACTTGTTAGACAACAATGCTAGGAAGAGTAATGTTAGAGTGTCCCATAGTGGACTTTGATATATAAAATTTTGTGAAATGGGTCTTTTGATGAAATCTAACCTGTATTTAGCTCAGATTTTTTTCTATTCCTGTATAGAACTTTAATAAACAGTGGTTACTCTGCCAGCTAGTTAAAGGTTCTTAGAGCAATTGCCATACTCATAAAGCAGAGGATAGGTTCTCCAAGACCTCCTGGTGAATTCACCTTTGAAGCCAATGGTCCATGGAATGTTGACCAGACAAGCAGCTGGATTCCTTTCAGGAGACAGATTGCTGGTTGCATGGACCAGTGAAAACTGAGAGGAAAACTGAACAGGTCATGGCTAGGACAACTCTCTGGTGGGTACCCAAAAGTTTCTCAGTGGAAGTTGGATCTGACTAAGTAACCAAGCTGAAAGATCTCCACTTATCTATTGTACTTTTCTCTCTGCTAATAAGTTAGAAACTCCTTCTCAGTTACTCTCCAACTCATTGGGAGTTAACCTTAGAACCACCTTGTCATTAAACCATCCTCCCTCCAAGAAATTAGGCTGAGGCAGCTTGCAACAACTGTATGCCTTTCACAGAAGAAAGCAGCTATCAGGGAAATGACTTACATTTGTGCTTTGAATATGCTAAGATTGAGAAAGAGATTTTTGTCAGCCTCTCTCTTCTTTCACGTGCATGTAGAAGATTGATAAATGCACCCTTACTAACATGTGAATTGTAGTTGCTAGATAATGGGAATAAGTTTAACCTGTGAGCTTCAGAGATGTAGAGAGTTTAGAATGGACTTGAAAAAAGTATAGCCTTGTCTTCCTGCTGAAGAAGCTTGCCTAGGTAATTAGGTAGATAACATGAATGTCTAAGAGATTTCTTCACCCTAGGACCTAGGGCAGAATTTTCCCCTGAGCCATTTTTATCCGACTCTTTCTATCTCTAGAGGTGATCTCCTTTGCAGGTTGAGAAGTGCTCCAAATATTTTCAACTTGCTCTTTGGTATTTGCCTTCACACTCTGTCACAGTCAGGGATTTCAAGGAGAACAATTACATATAGGACACAGAATTTATAGTATTATTTATAATCGTCACCCAAAGAGTCAAATACAAAGAAAGTACAGGAAATCTGTCCACACCACAAGACCCAAGGATCCAGCTGAGGACCTGGAATGACATGCATGAGTTCAATTGAAAACCTAGGGCCCATGATGATGCCTCCCACAAGTCCAACTGGAGGCCTAGGGCCCATGACAATGATTCATGCAATTCCATTTCATGGATCTGCACTGGGAAGACACAAAGGTCAATGGTGGAAGCTAGAAGGTCTATGCCAGAAGGATGAAGGGTCTGTATCAGCAGGCTGAGGGTTCTACACTGGAGCTAGGAAGGAACACTCAAAGTAAGAACCAGAGCTCCCCCAAAAAACACCACAGGAATCTTCAGTGACAATGAGGTCCCGAGCTCCTCCAATGTTGAGAACAGCTGAGTTCATATCAGGAAGCCAGCATAACAAGCTTTTCCTGGAGACTGAGTAGCACACCATCTTTCCCTCTGGAGCCAGGAAGCAATGCTCAATATAAAGACCAGAGTTCTCCCAAAGTGAACCACAGCTGTTTTCAGCAACAACAAGGTCCTGAGCTCCTCTGATGATGAGAAAAACCATATCAGGAAGTTTGTATCAGGAAAGGAGCTCAGCAAGCTCCTCCAGGAGAACCAATGGCAACAAGAGAACCAACAGCACCAAACAACAGCAACAACTCTTCCTGTCCAGGTCTCTTTTTTTATTCTGGCCACAATCCTTAGGTGGGCCATCTACACGCAGCACCACACCAATTCAGTTCAGCTGGTGTTTAAGTTGACCATCAATTTAAATCTACCACACTCTCTTTCAAAGAACTAGAAGGCAGTGGTTTAGTGATAAGCAATGCTTCCTTCTTTAAATATAATTTTACAGCTGATATCAATTGTAACTTGTGCTTTTAAAAACACCTGCTGGAGTTAACAGTTTGATTTCTTGGGGAAGACAGTGTCACAAGCCAGTAAAAGTAGCTAGTCTGATTCGACCTATCTTCTGGTCCCTCTTCAGATGACTGCCACCTGCTCTGGAGTGGTTCACATCAGGGGATGCCTTGGGGATATCAAAATCAATAGAAATTAAAGAGATATCAATTCTTTCTTTTGTATTCTCAGGTGGGAAAATCAATATCAAAATCTCTTACTCCTTTGGAATGTATTAATCACTGAAAAATATTTGACCCCTACATGTGGAAAAAAAGCTGTTTAATATTTTTCTGCACCTGAGCATTGTCCACTTGCCCCCTAAAGCCAAAATGGAATGCAGAGGGTAGTACTAATTATGATGCTATTTTACAACTAGAATTGTACTGTAAAACAGAGAAAAAAAAGTAGTTAGAACTACCTTATGTTCAGACTTTCTTTGCATTAAAAAATAATCCTCATTTGTATTCAAAATGGTAACATAAGCCACAGCAAACCAGACATTTCTAACCCTTAGCACATCCATTTTCACTGAGCCTTAGGCTACTGTTCCTCATCCTTCGAAAACTGAGGACAAGGTTTGCAAGCTAACTTTAATCAAAGCCTCACTCACTATTACTGAGTCCGTGACTTCATTTGCTTGCCCTTTGGGTCTTGAGCATAAAGCTCTTGAGCTTTAATTAACCCATAATTAAAGCCTCCATCAGACTGTTTCTAACCTTAACTGATTTTGTTCAAGCTCTTCAAGGACAATGTTCCTTACAGGAAGTGAACGGGGAATTTGGAACTACCTTGTTCATGTGTCCTTTTCTCTCAGTGACCTAAAACAGATAAAGTGAGATCTAGGAACATTTTCAGACAACCCTGATAAGTACATTGATTGAGGTCTTTAGAGGACTTAATCAAACCTGTGAACTAGACTAGAAAGATGTAATGTTACACTTAAATCAAACATTGACTTCTAATGAGAAACAATGTGTACAGCCTTCAATTTGTGAGTTTAAGTGTGTTAAAATACATATTTCAATGTATTAAGATACATAACCATGAATACATATTTTAAGATGGGTTTAAACAGAGCCTAGCCAGTACTGCTATGGAGGAAAGTTACTTAGGTGACTGGATAGGGAATCCAAAATGTCTCAAAGACCTCTTTGTCCTACAGCTGAGACTTCTTCTGGACTATTATCTGTCTCTAACTGTCCCTGGAAGTAAGAGCTCTCTTTTATAGGCAGGGATTTTAGAACTTTTGATTCAGTCATTTATTATAAAGTAATCCCTAAACCATATAGTTAGAAGTCTTTCTTTTTTTTTTTTTTTTTCACTCTCTTTCAAAGGTTAAAAGTAGCCATTCAGGTTCTTTGATTAATGGCTTAATTTTCTGCTTGGCAATACAGTTGGAGTAACTCATATCTTTTGTCTTTGGAGGCATGTTTTGCTAAGGATTAGAGACCTTACCTAGGAAAGTTCTTGATGAACAGCTGTTTTTCTACATCTGAAATGTTAAGATTTAGTTCTTGTGCCATACATAGAGTCACTTTTCTGTCCTTTTTCTACTTCCTTGCCCTGAGCAATAACAGTTTACAAAAGTGTTTAGTTCAAAAACAATTCTTTCCTCCATGGCTGCTGAATTTCAGGACTAATTTTCCAGGATGGCAAGTTTTCCTTCCCCAGGACCCTTCCAGAGTGAAGCTGACTTCTGTTTTTCTCTGGGTCACATTCAAAAACTGGTATGGATTTAATCATAAAACTCTCAGAGAATAAATGGAAAAGTTTTAGTCCAAATTGAATCTGCCTTTCACCCTTATGCAGAACTAGAGATTTATTCCTCTTTTTCCTCTCCTCAAGAATGATGCCAACTCAGGCCAGGGATATAGCTCAGCAGTACAAGTGCCTACCTGGCAAGCAGAAGGTCATGAGTTTGATTCTTGGCATCAAAAAAAAATCAGTGATGCCAGCTGTTTTTTATAGCACAGAACAGTCTGACTGATTTCTATAATAGAGGGTAGTTCACTGATAAGACAAAACATTTGTAGGGAACCTTATGAGTTTAGTAATAGTTTTAAGTGAGAACAGGTATTAAAAGTTGGTACAGCCCCAGTCCCCAGAAGACTGACTCTCTTGTGATTTCTCTCCAGAACATCTTGCCAGACTGATCACTATTCTTGGGGATATGTTAACTGAGGCTTTAAAAAGGAAGGCCTATAGCTAAGTGTGATCCAAGGGTCACAGGCAAAATGGGAAAAACTATCATAGATAGACATCTGCAGTAGGGCAGGTTGAAGCCTTGGCAGGCCTTCTTCCCCCACTGCTTTGAATCCACACTTAGCTCCAAGGATTGCCACTTAGTCTCTTTATATACCCAAACCTGACTTACACATCCCCTTTCCCCAGAAAAAGTTGAAATTACTTTTAACAGTCTGTCTCTTTAAGGGAAAAGTTTCATGTGGCTGTCAGAACAGAAGTTTCAGCTATCAGCTGTGACTATCCAACAACTATGGCTATCAGAATGACAATGAGAAGCCTATATAGCTGGGTATTCCAATCAGATAAACTGTCAACCTAGGGCCTGTCTTAAAAAGCTCTTTCCTTTCACAGGTATAAAAGGTTTGTATTCCTTCTTATTCTTATTCTAATTCTTATTCCTTCTATTAATTGGTCTGTAAAAAGGTCTGAGTAATCTATGCATAGTTACAAATGTAAGAACTGTAAAAGGGTTATTATAATTCAACTTGGTCAAATACATCTGAGATTATTCTGTTCTATTAACAATTGTTTTGTGTGTGCCTGTCTGTGCAATTTGTGACTGGTTACAATACATACACCTGTTTTGTTTGAGGTCAGTGATCTTCTTCTTCTTCTTCTTCTTCTTCTTCTTCTTCTTCTTCTTCTTCTTCTTCTTCTTCTTCTTCTTTTACCTTTTTGGATTTTTAAAAACATTCATATATAACTTAAATTGGCTTATAGATAAATGTCATTAGCATTAAGAACATGCTTCCACTCAGGTTGTCAGCTGATCAAAATGATGTCAAGACTGGTTTAACAAATGCAATGCATATTGTTGTCTGTGTACAGTAACTTGGAAGTCTTTCACTGGTCAAGAATAATGTGCTAATTGTTATCATCTGGTTTCCATAGATCATCTAAATTTGTTAAAATAATTAAATAAGGACCCTTTAGGCTCAAGAAAACTGCTGGACCGGGCGCCCTTTGATGAATAAAGAAGCAACTTCCTGCAAACATTTTATTAGAGCCTTTGTTCACTAATGGGACCCAAATAATTTTCATAGCCTCATGGGAGAAGCACCCCAATAAATGTTGCTAACCAGATTATTATAATACATTTACATTGATTACCATTGGACGGTTAAGTTTTCTGTGGATAAAATAAAGTTTTTTTTAAAGATGCTCTTGGTGCAAAACTAAAAAAGAGGTAAAGGTTTCCATACAGCAAACATTCATTATCACTAATCTCATGGTGTACTAAATGTAGTATTGCCTTCCAGGTATATGGGTCTTATGTAAAACTAGAATGGTTTAGGGTGATAACCTTTTTCTAAACTCAGATACTTGCCTTTCTCTTGTACTTCTGCTACTTATGATAAGAACTATATGTCAAACCAGCAAGAGATCATCAGTCAAATGATAGATTTTTTAAAAGGCTTATGTGATGTACATGTTATATATGTATCACTACACTGAGAGATGCTCAGGCACTGAGCATTCCAGATAATTCTGAGCAGTTCACACACTTCTTTGATGACATCCAATTAAAGGATAACAAATTAAGTGAGAGCTTATTCATGTACTAGATAGAGATGATTGACTAAAAAGGATATTCTATATTAAGATAGACATTTAAATGTGTTTCAGAAATAGTATCATGATTGTTATGCTTTCAGACCATATGTGGCTTTTGATCTCAAGTTTTCTCTGTAAACCTTTTATAATTGTTTTCTGTTGACATTCTGCAGGGATCCAACTACCACACAACCACAATTGGTAAGAAATAACAGTCCTTGTGGGGAGGGAGAACTAGACCCGCCCTACTGGAAATAGTGCCTTGCTGGGGTTGCCATTGGACCAGGACATCCAGAGCCAAGCCTCTCCCCCTACTTCAATGATAGTAAGATATATATGTTAGCCATTTTGTATTTAAAAAAATAAAGAAGCACACACACACACACACACACAAATTAAATATTGAGAGGTTAATAAAGAAAAAAGAAATAAGAGTCCTCTGGCTATATTTTATATTTCAAAGTGCTTGATATTCAGATGAGATTATAATGGTTAAGCTCACTGCTCCCACTGCAATACTAATATAATTGATATTCTCTGCTGGGTGTTCAATAACTGAAGTTTGGCTTTTTCATAACAGGTTTGTCACAAGAGCACAGGTGTAGTGAAAACCACCAGTAAATCAAAGGCAACATGGGAAAGGAAAAGACTCACATTAATACAATCATCATTGGACATGTGGATTCTGGCAAGTCTGCCACTACTGGCCATCTGATCTACAAATGCAGTGGCATTGACAAAAGAACCATTGAAAAATTTGAGAAGGAGGCTGCCGAGATGGAAAAGCGTTCCTTCAAATATGCCTGGGTCTTGGATAAACTGAAAGCCGAGCGTGAGCTTGGCACCACCATGGACATCTCCCTGTGGAAATTTGAGACCAGCAAGTATTATGTGACTATCACTGATGCCCCGGACACAGAGACTTCATCAAAAACATGATTACAGGCACATCTCAGGCCAACTGTGCTGTCCTGATTGTTGCTGCTAGTGTTGGTGAATTTGAAGCTGGTATCTCCAAGAATGGGCAGACTCATGAGCACACCCTTCTGGCTTACACACTGGGTATGAAACAACTGATCGTCGGTGTTAACAAAATGGATTCCACTGAGCCACCCTACAGTCAGAAGAGATACGAGGAAATTGTTAAGGTAGTCAGAACCTACATTAAGAAAATCAGCTACAACCCTGACATGGTAACTTTTGTGTCAATTTCTGGTTGGAATGGTGACAACATGCTGGGGCCAAGTGCTAATATGCCTTGGTTCAAGGGTTGGAAAGTCACTCGTAAAGATGGCAATGCCAGTGGAACTACACTGCTTGAAGCTTTGGATTGCATCCTTCCACCCACTTGCTCAACTGACGAGCCTTTGCAGCTGCCCCTCCAGAATGTCTACAAAATTGGTGGTATTGGCACCGCCCCGTGGGCCGAGTGGAGACTGGTGTTCTCAAACCTGCCATGGTGGTCACCTTCGCTCCAGTCAATGTAACAACTGAAGTAAAATCTGTTGAAATGCACCATGAAGCTTTGAATGAAGCTCTTCCTGGGGACAATGTGGGCTTCAATATTAAGAACATTTCTGTCAAAGATGTTCATTGTGGCAATGTTGCTGGAGACA
>RJWT010055387.1:0-10172 GCA_004365215.1 Cuniculus paca
ATAGGAAGGCTGGCGCCTGCGACAAACAAAGGTTCAGAAGCCAGGAGTCGTGGGCCTTGTCATGACCAGGCCATCGGCAGGACCTGCCAGGGACTCGGCTTCCCCACCTGCAGAAGGGACGCGTGACAGAGCTCAGTCACGGGTGTGGAGAGGACCGCAGAACAGACCCAATGGGCCGACTGCACAAACGACGGCCATCGTGATGACACTGCTGGCTGGATGACCTCGCGTCACTGCCACAAAAGGCGAATTCGAAGCCATCACACTAACCGCCAAGAGGCATCACCAGGTACATCCAGCATGACTGGCTGCATCCAGGGCAGGAAAATAAGGGACTCAGGGTGTTGGTGCTGGGTTCAAATCCTGCCCCCACCTCTCAGCAGCTCTGACCGCACGCACTTCTGTCATTCCTGGAGCTGCAGCACCCAGCAGGGTCTGGACTTGGGGATGGACCCACAGGACCGGCGCAGTCCCAGGGTGTGGGACTCTGCATTTAACAAGGGGGTGCTGCTTACATGTTAGCCTCGGCTCCTTCCTCAGCTAGCAGTGTGCCCGGCATACGTGGCCGACCTGCCACCCTGTCACAGATGACTGCTGTTGCCACGGTCACCTCTGAGTCCTGGTTCCCTTGGCTGGTACACAGGATCACAGCCGCACTGAGCAAGTCAGACTGAGTGGGGCAGGATGGAGCGGGGCACTGCAGGGAGCCAGGGCTGAGCCATGAGCACCACACAGGGCAGCAGGTCAAATTCTCCCAACACTGCCGGTAGCTGCTCCCCTTTCACAGATGGAGAGACTGAGGCACAGGGTGACCAGGTGGCTTCCTGAAGTCCCCCAAAGGGCTGTCCTGACCGTGAGGGGATGAGGAGGAAATGGGCTGCCTATGACTCTAGCCAGGAAGGCGCTCCCCAGCCCCTTTCCAGCCTGGAGCCCATCGCCATGGCCTCACCTGTGACAGCCCTGTGCCCTGGGGCTGCCTGGAAATGAAGGCCAGGGACGGAGGGCAGCGAGGGCCAGCCTTTATCTGCAGAAGGTGGAAACCCACACCTTACAGTTCCCTTCCCTTGTCGTCCCCCAGAGGCACTTCTGTCACCATGCGCCCTGGAGGGCTTTGGTCCACCCAGCAGGGCACACCCATCACTCCCTGCGCAGCACCCGCCCCACAGGGATGAGGCACCGAGAAGACTTCCTGGGATCTGGGAGCACAGGCAACAAGCACAGCCCCAAAGAAGGGCAGACCAAGAGCGAGGGGAAGGTCAGCAAGGCAGAGAACAGCCCGGTGGACATGAGGAGTTCGAGTCCCACCAAGGGGCCACGTCGCTTGTCATGCCCAGCCGCACCTGAGCCACAGAGCCTCACCACCCGCTGCACCGCGGACGCATTTATCTACTGCTCAAGCCCAACCAGAATCCCGAACCCACGGAGGGAAGGCCCTGACTTTCAGCATCCTCTGCATCACTGCTAGGTTCACAGGTGCTAGGGTGCAATGGTCTGGGTTCCAGGAGCCCAGGGTCCCGCCCACCTCATTCACTATAAAACCCCCAGCGCCGGGTGCCCAGTGGTCAGCACCCAGCACAGAACCAAACACACAGGAGCAAGGTGGGAAACACTCGTGACCAAACCCACACCACCCAGAACAGATGTTCAACTGCTGAAGGGATACACGCAGGGCTCGGTGAGTGAACGCAGGCGTGTGCGGACCTGTGCACGGATAGACAGACACATCCATACATGTACTCACACATGCGCACTCACACATGTGCACACACAGTAGACAAATGAATGAACGAATTCGCTCGTGCAGGAACACGAAGTCCTCAGTCACAGAACCAAACCCCAGAGCCCCCATCCCAAGCCTCGGCCCGTTAAGCCCGAGTGGTTTCAGTCTCCTCTGGACCCCGGCCTGTCAAAGCCTCTTTCCTGATCCAGCAGGCTGGCTCCCACCATCAGCGGCAGGAGCAGCAGGCCCCCTCCCCTCTGTCCCTCTGCCGACTTCCAGCCCTCTCCCAGGAGGCCGGCTGACCCGGCTCGGCCCTCCTCACACCAGGCGGCGACTGAGCAGGAGCCTTGGATGGGAATTGTCAGCATTCCGCTCTCCCAGAGTAGGATGTGAGTCCGGCTCATTTTTATTAATTGCAAATTAATGCTCTGCTGGGTGCTATTTCCGTGCATGCTTTTTCCGCCAGCAGGAATGCAACCCGAAGCAGCACATTGCTCTCATTCTTTCTGCCGACCAGAAGGGCGAATATTTTTAGAAACCACGCCCTCTCGCAGTGGCCAGATCCGTGGTTTCCAGATGCCAGATGCGCACCGTGCAAATCCACACCAGGAGGGGAAGGAGGAGGACAGAAGCAAACGACACCACTCGCTCCGTCACAGCAGCGACAGGGGACGGGTTACACCCTGAGGTACTGGGGGCTCCGGGAGGACCTGCTGTTCACAGCCCCTTTGCGGGCAGCTCGTCTGTTCCCCTGGGTCCCCAGGCCCAGCAGGGATGGCTAGGGCCCTTGGGAGTGCAAAGGCCAGCTGGTGGCCACGTAGCGGCTGCCCTTGTCAGCAAGTGCCCTGTGCAAACACGCCCCGGCGAGAAGCCGAGTCAGGGAGAGCTGAGTGGACACAGCCGGGAAACAAATCAACACCAGCTGACACTCATCTTAGAGAACCTCACAAGTGGGTGTGAGATGATGAAAGGAGAATCTGCCTGAAGTCAGAGATGTGAGCTCTGATCCTGGCGTGGCGATCCTTCTCGCCAAACACAAACAGCTCTTCAGGATGCCCTGTGGGCCAAGGGCTACGCGACCAACACACTGGGAAACCAGCTCGATTCTACCGGTTTCCTTTGGGACCCTGGGCACATCGCTGAGACTTCCTGGGTCCAATCATTGAAACAACGGGTTGGGAAACAATCTTCAAAGATCCTTCAATCTCCATGATTCTCAGGTCTTAGGAGGTTTCCTTGAACAAGCACAGGAAGAATAAATGACTTCAAAAAATAGAAGACTTGATTTCTGTTTGGGACGTGTGTGTGTGTGTGTGTGTGTGTGTGTGTGTGTGTGAGATGCCAGTAGAAATTTCTAAGGAAAAGACAAAGGCACATCCAACACCTAACTTTATAATCTCTGTGTGTGCGATTTGCCTGCATGATACACAGGACCCCAGGCCAGAGGACCGTGCCCTGATCCCTGGTCCCTGGTCCCTGGGACGGGGGAGGTTTATACAAATGAGCCATGCTCCACGCCCTGCCCCCACTCTCCCCTCACACAATTGCTTTCAGAATTCTATCCATTCTTCTCCTCCACTGGGGAATTGTATGACTCGGCAGGAAGCTATGTGCCTTATCACTTCGGGGACTACATCATGGGACCACGAGGTCACCCTGTACCACGGAACCTAATCCTCAGGCTGAGCTCACATTCCAGGCCTTGTAAAGACTACATTTAGCTCTGAGCACTCCGGGGGCAGGTGGCAGGAAGAATCTGGAGAGAAAGCCACCAAGGTCGATGCACGACACAAACCCTTAGAAGGCCAGGCCCCAGCTCTCCAGGCAGGGCCTGATTGCCACTCCCCAGAACCCAGGGCAGCTGGCTTCCCACAGGATTCCCTCTCCTAGGGTGGGTGAGCCACTGGAGCAGGCTCCCGGTGCAGCAATGGGTAAGAGCTCACTGCTCCGACTACACTGTCTCAGATCTGGATGAGCTTGTGACGGATGCCCCAGGCCCGGGCACAGATATGCAGTACTGCTTAGAAAATACTGAAAAAAAATGAAAAAAAAATAAATAAATAAACCCCAGATACAGAAACTGGCACCACTAAATGACAGATAAGATAACTAAAGCTGAGACCCGTGAATAATGAATCATTTACCCAAATGTGCAATCAGCAAGAGGCAGCATGGCAATGAGGACCCAGGCTGAACAGCTCCAAAACCACAAGCTTCAACCCTGACCCATCAGCACACGGTGTGCAGCAGTCTATAACACTGACCGTACAGGACATCTCCTCTAGACCCTGAAGCAAGCCTGGGGGTTGTGCCGCTGAGGACACAGGGTTACACGGCTTTCCCAATATCAAACAGCTGGTAAACCACAGAGCCCAGAACCTTCTTCCTCCTGGAACAATCCACCCTCTCGGCCAGAAAACGAGACCTGAGATTTCATTTCCTGTTCCTGGGCAGAACCGCGCTGACCAGCTATCTCCTCCTTACTCCCCGAACTACACAGAAATGTGCGACTGTGGTCAACCCCTCCGCGGGGACGAGAGGTCATCGAGGCATGGCTTCTGGGGGCCTGCAGAGGGTGTGGGGAGCTGGGGTGGTGCTGCCGTGATCTACAGGCAGAATCCAGACAGCAGAGCGACTCCACCCTTCCAGCAAGGCAGGGGTCTCGTCATCATTCGTCAAGCGACAGCAGCGGCAACACAGAGGAGGAAGGCTGCAGTCGTTCCCAGGCTTTGTCGGGGGACCAGGGACAGGCCGTTCCCGTCACGAGAGGCCGCTTGGAGGCATCCCGCTGGTGCTGGGAGAACCATGCCTATCTCATCATGAAGCCCACGCGGCGAGCTGAGTTTATTTTGAAACCGTATTTGCTTATTTTGTGGACATGATCAAAAGGATGTTGGGAGTCTCCCCAAGAGGCAACCGGGTCCTATCAGCCAGAAGAGCTTTCTCCAACTCAGGCAGCCAGCAAAAACACACACTGCAGAAGGAATCCCCATCTGCGCCGCTTCCCAACACTAAACGGCCCACCTCCAGCAGGCGTCCCACGCCAGGGCTGTGTTCAGGGCTGGGACGGGGAGAGGACGCAGGAGACTCGAGGTGGGGAAGCCAGCAGAAGAGCTGTCAGGGGAAGAGCTCTAACTCTACGCTCATTTGGAAGCCAGGCATGGTGGCACACACCTGCCATCCCAGCATTCTAGGAGGCACAGGCAGGAGGATTGCGAGTTTGAGCCCAGACTGGGCAACTTAGTGATTTAACACAACCCTCTTTCAAAATTTTAAAAAAAAAAATTTTTTTTTAAAAGGGCTAGGGATGTAGCTTAGTGCAAAATCCCTGGGTTCAAGCTGCAGTACTACAAAAACAAATATACAACAAAGACATAAATAGACCCTGGGGCCCTGCTAGCAAATCCAATATGATGATATAAACCTGGGGACGTGGGGATCACATTCCCAGCTCCACCCTTTACTGCTGTGTCACCCTGGGTGAGTTATTTAACTCTCCTGTGCCTCTGTTTCCCAGCTGTTACAGAGATGTCATTCACAGGGAAATCAAAACAGGATGTGAAAATGCGAGATGGTGTAACGATTCTTGTGGTGATGATTTTGGACTGTGAGTTTCCAGGGGCGTGGAGGACCTGCACCTCCATCACCTCTCCGTCCCAGCAGCAAGAACAGGAGCCCAGTTAATGCTTGCTGGGCTGCATCTGAACCGAACTGAGAACTCCCACAGGAGCCGCTCGGGAAGCTGCCGGCCAGCAGAGGAAGTGGCTGCCCCCTCCCAGCTGTACCTGGCACAGGCTCGGCCACCACCATGGTCACAATTAATGCCACAATGCCCCAGCCCTGCCCAGCGATCAAGAGGCCAGAGCTCACCTTAATGTTGCAGTTGTCATCGAGCAGGATATTCTCCAGTTTCAGGTCCCGGTGGACCACGCCGTTCTGGAAGAAGAGGACACAGGGGTCTGAGTGGACGCAGGGAGGAGGGAGGGGGAAGGGTGGGGGAGGGAAAGGGAGAGGGGAAGGGAAGGCTCCACAGCAGGAATGTCAGGCGCAGAAGAGAAAGGCAGCAGCCTGGTGTCTCCACCTCCATCCTTTGGCCACCCTTGCTGTCATGAGCTCCCCAGCCAGCAGCCAGTGACAGGAGAGCATTAGTCACTGCTGTGTGGCTACAGGAAAAATGGCTGGATTCCCTTCTATCCCCAGAGCCCACTGGACTGCACGGGTGTCTTTGGCAGAATGCAATTCTGTTGTCTGAGCCGCATCACCCCAGGCCAGTACACCAGGTCTGTCTGCAAGGGACCCCAGGGAAGGGACAGATGCCCCCGCGGAGCACACAGATCCTGCCTGTCTAACTGTCTGTCTGTCCATCTGTCCATATCCTCTGTGCCCAATCCACTCTGAGTCTGAAAGTGAACCCACCCCCAGCTCAGTGAGACCCAGGGCAGGAGGAAGGTGACACAGAGCCACAGGCTGACAAAGCAGGAGGTGGCCACACGGCGTGGCCTCTCCATCTGGCAGTCGCTGGCCGGGCTGGTGGCTGAGCCCAAGGACAAGCAGCTGGCGCAGGGTACTTGTCCCCCCAGGCCAGGGACTGCACCGCACACAGCCTGCACAGTTCCTTTCCAGGACCCGATTCTTACTAGGGTGGGAAGAGCAGTGAGCCAACAGAACAGACCACTTTGGGCTGCGTGGGTAAGGGACAGGCAGCAGGTCTGAGCACCAGTAGGCACAAAGCACACATCTGCCCTCCGCGCTGCTCTCCCGAGCACACTGGCACGCGTACCGCCCATCCTTTGGTGTTTATTTTCCTTCCCAGCTGATAGTTTCTAACCCCTCCAAAACCACTGCCTGCACAGAGATGACAACTCGAATCTCTGCTACCCGTGTCCTAACCGGAGCCCTGGGGAGGGAGGGAGGGAGGCATTTTATGCTCAGAAACAAACACAAGCGAGACTCCCGGAGGAGAGCTGGGCGCAGAGGTACCTGGTTTGGTCAGATTTAAACACATATTTGTGTGACTCTGCTCCCTCCCGGCTCTCACAGTGAGATGGAAGAAAGCCGCGTTCACACGGAATCCAATCATGGAAACGCGCTCTGTGGGCTCTCCAGTGACACCCGAGGACAGAATACTGTCCCCAAAGAGAGAAACAGCGGTCAGACGCTGCTGGCGGCTGGGGCTGGACCTGGAGGCTCGAGCCACGGTGACTGGCTTCTCCTGCTTGGCACATTCTCCCTGACGATGAACACAGAAAGCAACACGCAGAATCACAGGGCCCCTCGGTGGCCAGAGCCGCGGGCCGGGCCGGCCGTACCTTGTGGCAGTAATGCACGGCGGAGACAATCTGCCGGAAGAAATGCCTGGTCTCCCTCTCACTGAGGCGCCTCCGCTCGCTGATGTAATCGTACAGCTCGCCCTTGCTGGCGTACTCCATGATGATCACGATCTTATCGGTGTTCTCGAACACTGAGGAGGAGAAGCAACAAACACACCCGTTTATCCGGTGAGCTCGGGGTGGCTTCAGAGAGGACGCCGCCAGGGCGTGGAGGGGAGCGGGCGGGGAGCCGGCAGCCACCACAGCTCGGAGCAGGAAGACGTGGGCGACGCCCAGCCAGGGGACAGCGGCTGCCTCACTGCGGCTCCTGAACATGCCCAGGAGACGCTGAGGAAACGCAGTCAAGACCCCTCCTCACAGCCCCAGCTACCACACTCTCTCCCGCGGACAGCGCGGTGGGCCCTGAGCACAGCCTCCATCTATCAGCCACGTGGCGCCACCCAACTGACACCAGGATGGCGGCAGAGCCTTCTGCAGAGCCAGCCTGACTTGCCACATCACTCAGTGTGACCCACCAAGTCCCACGCAATCCCACAGTCGCTTCCCGCCCGATGCACACCCAGTGCACATGCTCTGTCTTCTTTCTCCCCATCGGAGGGAAAGGAAGGGTGGCCCATTTCACGGGCTGCTATACACACCGGCCCCCAGGCGGCGTCGGGCATATGGAGGGCGCTCAGTTATTATTTATTAGACGAGTGAATTCTAGGCTCCTACGTGCATTTTGGACAACTGCAAGCAATCGTGCAGCACTTACCTTGCATCAGGCCGTGGGAGCGCCTGCGACCCTGATGTGAATGAACTCATCTAGACCTCACAGCAAGTTGCCGGAGAAACGGGTGTCTGCTGACCATTTGAAAAATGAAGAAACTGGGGCCTGGCGAGGCCGGGGAGTGCGCAGGAGGTCACAAACACAGATCACTGGCTCCAAAGGGCCAGTGAGAAGCGCGAGGCAAAGGGGCCTTTGTGAGCACTGGCTGGAACAAGCTCGGCTCTGGTCAGGCAGACGGGGGAGGGCAGCACCTCAGCCTGGTGCTCTGCCAGGACCACTACGTCCCCTGGAGCCGGGGTCCCGCCTCCAGCCCGGCCCTGCTCACCCCGTCTCCATACCACCAGGGATATCGCTGTCTGCAGTGCTCGCCACGGCTTCTCCCTCCCTGACCCCAAAGCTCTCTAGCAGTGACCATCGAACTCCAGGTTTCAGGCAGACACCCTGAGACCAAGGCAGGACAGGACACAGAAGCCCCAGAAGGACAGACAGGCTCTGGTCCTCAGAACTACCCTGTAGCGGTCAGGGTGCTGTGACAACTTGTGTGGCGTAGGGGACTGTGTGCCCTGTGTGCCCCAGGGAGGGCAGAACACACTTCTTAGCATAGCTGCGTGGAGCGTGGAGGCGTGGCCTTGGCCTCTGTCTGGTCCCTTGCCCTTCTCCCCCAGGACTGCGCCCTGCTCTGATTCCCAGCCACCATGACTGAGCAGCTTCTCTCCACCCAGCCCTTCTGCCATGACATTCCCACCTGGGAACCAGCGGCCATGGACTGAACCCACCAGAAACTGTACTAAATGAACTTTCTCTTCCTTTGAACTGTGGGTGCCAGGTACTGTGCCCAGTGACACAGAGGTGACTAACAGACACCTCAACCAAAGCCCCTCCACTGGCACCTGTTTCACACTTGGAGCTTTGATATAGATGTCCTTTGAACAAAGACAAGTGATAACCATTTCAAGACCCATCCCTCTCAAGGGAAATGGTATAAAAACTTCGTGGGGTACCAAAGACCTCCCTGAAAGGCCTGAACCTCCCTCCCTGCCTCCACCTCCTGAGCTCCTCCATACCCACCAAGGCAGGACCACGTGCCATTTCTCACAGTCACACACACACACAATGCCTCCCTCTGTCTTTTTATCTCTGCCGTCCTGAGAGAGAAACTCCAGCTGCACCCAAACCTGCCTCCTTTCTGCCTCTCACTGTACCTGGCCACATCTGCCTGGTGACACTTTCAAACAGTGCCCACTTATGTTCTGCGTTATTCATATCCTCTGCCAGGAGTGTGTGCTGAGCCCGAGAGAAGCAAAGTCTGCTTGGGGATCAGACGTTTCCAAGCAGGGTTCCCAGTTTAGCCTCCTCTGGGCCCAGGGGCTCTGGGGACGCTGCTCACCCTCTGTGACCCTCACTTTAGTCACCTGTAAAATGTGAACAAAACTGGTGCGAACTTCTTAGCACTCCTGGGAAGACTGGTTGACCCCAAACATGCTAAATGCTTAGGGCAAAGCCTGTGAGGATTGCACTCAATATTGGTCACTACTGCTGCTGTTATCCCTGCTACTGGGCCCCAGGGCCTGGCACAGGGACAGGCATGCAGTTGGTGAACCACTGAGCTCCGGGGACCTGCCCCAAGCCTGGGTCCCCCTCCCCACAGTTCATCCCTGGTTATTAGAAGCTCGGGCCTCTCCAATTCCTCCACGGCTCCAAGTCCAGCCCACCCTCCTGGTAAGATGCAGGGAGAGGACAGATGGAGGAGGGTGGCCAGATCTACTTGGCCATGGTGGCATCTGCCAGCCTCGCCAGATCTGGCAGCTGCCAGGATTCCAACCTGGTGCTCACCATCCCCCAACAGAAAACTCTGGGCCCTGAAAATGTGGCTTCAGGCTACGCAGCTCAGGCTCCAAGGACAACAGATGGATGCCCAGAGAAGGCAGCCGGGCTTCTCATTTTAAATAGTGCGAAGTGGAAAGTGGGAAGGCACTTTTGACAGGCAAATAAAAAAGGGCCTCAGGCCCACAGAGTCTAGCGCATCTTAAAGAAGGCAAAGCCGCCGGCCTCTTGGGTACTGTGGTGAGAAGCCATGGGTCACTGCCACCGGTCCACCCAGGGCTGTCTGGTGACTAGGCTCCGCCCTTTGCAGCTGGCCGGCTTGGCAGACGCTCCAGCCAGCACAGCCATCACGGCAAAACTTTTATCAAGGAAGCCCCGCTGATCCCACCTCCAAAGTACATGTGATAAAGAACATTGAACAATGGAACACTACTCAGCCACAAAGAAGAATGAAATCGTGCCCTCTGCGGAAAGAAGGAACATGAGACCCGAACGCTACATACAAGTCAGACACAGCAGGTTAAATGTC
>RJWT010055388.1:0-10165 GCA_004365215.1 Cuniculus paca
GTGCTGGGTGGCATCCTACGGTGGGAACACACAGAAGAGGGGTTGTATGTTGACGGAGGAAGCAGGAGATAAACCCTAGGGACCCAAATGTGCTTTATAACAACTTCTGGAATAGCCCACCCTCTCCCAAGTGACCTGACCCACTCCTGCTAAATGCATATGTTCTCTCTGAGGGTGACACTCCAGCTCATCTCCCTGCATCCGAGAGGGTCCACTGCCCTCTCAACACGGCCACCCCAGAGACCAGGCTCCCAGCCCATGAGCCTCAGGGCACACAGACTGCAGCTGGCCACACAGGTGGCCTCTTGCTTGCAGCTCTTTGTTCAGGAGAGGAACTCTCTCCTGGCCCCTCACGCTCCAGGCCTCTTGTGAAGTCTGACCTCCCTTCCTGCTGCCTCTTATAAGCTCAGTTTGAGCTGGCTGCTCTGCTACCTGGATAGGCTGCTGGTCCACAGGAAATACTCATGAGCTTTGTGTTCAGGACCATCAGATTATCTTTAATTTCCCCAAGGCAATTGCTTCCCCTTGGTTCATTTTCCACTGCTCTGCAGACCTTCTTTGACTGTTTAGATTTCCCACACTGGAGTCACACAGAGAGCAAAGTCATCAGGTCAGAAAGGAGCTAGCTCACATCCTTCTCCTTAAGTGAGAGGAAGAGAAACTCTAGTCTTCTTCTAAAATTCCTCTCCTCTCTCTGCCTCTCCAGGCTCTTTCCTAGGTGGAAGCATAAGCTTGGACTAGAGATACATGATTCCTTTCACATCAGTTTTGCAATCTCCAACTTGGTCCTGCCTTGAAATGACAAGCTCATTGTCTTCATGCCTCAGCAAAGCAGAGGTAAGAAGATTTCCATTTAGCTTCATTAGTGTTTTTTACAAGATTACTTGCATGACTGTTAGGATAAAATTAGAAATATTAAGAAAAAAGACATAGATTTGTTATATGGACTCAGTTTGATAAACACAAGGTCACTGGGCTACTTAAACACAACATGTTTTGTACCTCCTCAGGCAGCACTTAATGCCCAGGGCGGGGGGCACCAGGCACAGGCGATCACACACAGTGGCATACGTTTAAGATGCTTCTGATCAAGGTGTCTGGGACTGGATTCCTGTGTCTGACACTTCCAGCTTCGTGATCTATGCATTTTATTTTAACGTTCTCAGCCTTACTTTTCTCATATATAAGATTGGGAACATATGCTGCCTGACAATAAGATAAAATGGATATGCAAAGTATTGCAATAGTAGATGGTTTCTAAATGGGCAGTGATGCTCATGAGTGCACATATTGGATTAGCTCTTCACACATTATCAATGAGAAACCACTCTAGCGATCTTTCTCCGAAGATTGTCGCATGGCCGGTGCAGTTCTGTGTCACTGTATCATATTTCACTAAAGACCTCATTGTTGGTGGTTTAACACTTTGCAGAATTAATTAGGTGTTTCGTGTTGAGTTCCTCAATCTGCCTATCAAAGTCATTTAATTTATATTTTAATTGCATCACTTCGATTGGCATTTGAAAGGAACTTGTCTTGGAGGGAAAAGATCAGTTTTTAAATTTTAAGAGGTCACATTAGCAAAATGACTTCAAACCGTTTCATTTGTCCAGCTGCACCGCATTGCCTTTCTTCAATAGCACTCTTGCTCACTGGGCTTCACAGAAGACATTGAAGGAGCAAAGGCTTTAAAATCAGAGGTGATTTTGCCTCCAGTGGTTTTATGTCCACCCATGAGGGGCCCCTGGGTGCAGGGCTGTACAGTTACTTTGCAGCGTGGGTATGATGACCCATGTTGCAACGTAAGACAGGCTGTGTGGGCCTCGGGGGAGGACGGGCTTGGAAAAGTCCTGAAGGTTCAAATTATGAGCTAGTTATTCATTTATTCATCTATTTGTCCATTTATTCAGTCAAAACAGATGGGCAGCAGCGAAGAATATTGGAAAGGGCTTGGGTTGAAGCAGGTAGCCCCAAACTTTAACCTTAGCCCCATGACAGGTTAACTGTGTAATCACATCAGGACAGTTTTTTTATTTTATTTTATTTTATTTTAAAGATAGTCAAACCAAACCAAACAAAACAGAATAAACCCAATCAAAACACAGCAGTGAAATTGGTACAGAACATCAAAGCAGGGTAATAGGAAACCAACAGTGGCTACTATATCTTGTTATCTTCACAGTAGTTATCCATTCCATTGGATACAGCAAAATCAGACCAAAACAAAACAGAACAAAACCAATCAAAACAGAATATTGAGTATAGTTTTTCAGTTGGATCCTCCACTTCCTTTCCTATACATTGGAGCACTAATCACTTCTACTGTTGCTAAGAGAATTGTGTATACCTGAGGCATCCATCTGTGACTCTCATCAGAGGCCATAACAGTTCTTAGGGAAAGTTTAGAAATTTACAAAGCATTTAGACCGATATGGTTGGGATTCTAGTTGTCCCACAACATGAAGAGCCCTTCAGAATCTAGAAAATACCTTTTTGTACCCTAGAAAATCTTGCTATGTCCCAGATTATTGTGGAATGTTTCAGTGAAAATGATGGAAATGAAAATCATGAGCTCAGTCTCATGTCACATGCAAATGTGACGCTTTGACATAACGGTAGCATGTGTTGCCCTTTTCCTGTGAATTTACTGTAAAAAACTAATGCAGATCACATACCATTCTTTTGGGCACATGCCTGGGAGTTGATCACTGTTTTGGAAAGTGTCTGTCATCAGGAATGTCATTGCTGGTAACTGAGTCACTAACAACACATGTTATTAATATGCATTTACAGCTGTCATGTTTACAGTGATTTTACATAAATATGGAAATATGCAAAGCTAAGCCTTGTTTTAAAATGTTAAATACAAATATAAAATGCCAAATAATTTGAGTTAAATTTTTAATACTGATTTCGCTTCAAACTTACCCTTCTGAGACACAATAAGCCCATAAACTAAGAGACCATTTCACTCCAAAATACACTTACTGAAATGTCAAATATATGTTATACTTTCAAGATATAAAGAAATGATATTTTAAAAATGAAATGATATTTAAAAAATGTAACTGACATATTGAAAGAATTTTTGGGTCAAAAGAAAAAAGATACCACTACTTCTTAGATAAAATCAACAATGTAAAGTGTGCTAAACTGCAATACTACAGAAAACTTTTTTAGCTGTATGAGTGATTATTAATACAAAGGTAGAAAGAAATCCAAGAGAATGAAGTTTTGATTTTTTTCACTGAGTAATGCTCCTGAGATAAATTTTAAGATGGAAAATATTTAAAATGCAGTTTTATTGCAACAGAAAATGCCCCCCGCCCCACCCTGCCAGTACACTTGAGTTTCTTAATTGCCCAGGTAAGAGTTCCTGTTGTAGTTCCGGTTGCTTCCGTCTCCAAGAAACAGCTGGTCACTCTGATGCATATTGTAAGAACCAATCAAAGATGGCCAAGTACTCTACCTCTACTTCCCTTCTACAATCCCATAAAAACTTCCCTCCTGAGCCTTCGGGGCCCTATGTTTTGGGAATGATCCCAATGAGTGCCCATCAATGTAAAACAAATCCGCCTCCAATTCCTGGGTGTCATTTTGGTGTTTGTTTATCATAGCACTACCGTACTCTACAGTTAGGCAAATTTTCACTACAGGTAAATAAATATCCTAGGTTAAAATAAAGCCTTGCAGCCTGCATATGCTAAGTTTGTAAGGAATGAGAATCACAGAGAGAACGTTATTTTCAGAGTCACTGACACTGGATATAAAGAAGTTTGCCTTTGCAGGCTGTCTCGCCCTTTGTGGAATGCTCTGTTCTCAGGTACTGCGTCTGCAGGGCAGGGAAGCCCTGGCGAATCCAGCGGGGAGGATGTGGGGGTGTCTTACAAGCCCAGCAGGCCCCAGGGTTGCAGCCATTGTGAGCTGCAGAGTTTAGTGCCAGCAACTGTGGTGAAAGGTCAGGCGCAGGCCCGGGCACTCAGGTCGCGGTGAGGCGGAGTGTAAGCCCTGCAGAAATTGGTGATTCGGAAAGTCTGTGCCACCAAAGGGGCAACTGCTTGTAGTCCTGCGAGGCCAAGGAAGTCGCTCTCCCAGGAGGAATGTTGTTTGACAATCTTGCTCACTTTTTCACTGCTGTTGAATAATTTTTAAATTCATTTGTTGAACCTGAAATAATTAGAACACATGGGACCTATTTCTCAGATGTGTTTACTATGGTGAGTGCATCCTTGCTACTGTGCAAGAAAATGAGATAGTCCAATGGGATTACCCATGAGTGCATTATACAGTAACTTGCTCACTGAGGGCTACTTAGAGATGCACTGAGAGGTTCTAAATTGGAAATACATTGCTCACAGTTAGGTTCTAAGTTAATATACCCATGATGGATTACTAACCCATTTAAATGCCAAAGAATATGTGGACCATTTGCATGAAATTAAATAAAAAAGAAAGGGATTTTGAGACTAAAATGCATTTTAATTGGTATAGTTAGAAAAGATTTTGTATTTAAGATTTTTCAGATCCATTCATTTGGAAAGAAACAAAATTACTCATTTAGCCCCACTTCCAATTCTGTATTTTGCTAAAGATGGTTTCAGTATAGTAGGTGGTTACTAAAAACAGGCGGTGGAACCCATTTCAACACTAACAGAGATTGAGGGTTCTTTAAATAGATGGAAAGTAAGATACTACCAGTCCCGGGACATTCGTGGGATGGGGTCTCAGTGCATTTCATCAGCGCATCCTGCTTTCAAGGCGTGTCACATTGTGTGTATCACGTGTGCAGGCCATGGTAGAAGTGTGTGCTCTGCAGAGCGGGTACTGGGTCACATCAGAGCTGCTGCTGCTGGTCAGCTTCCTGCAGCCTGGACTCCTGGCCTCCCTGGCCTCCTACACTGGCTCTCCACGCACTCTTGCTTAGCCGTTTCTTTCTCCTCTGCTTCCAGAAAGCCATGGATCCCAGAATATAGACACAGAGCAGGATAAGCAGAAAGAACACATCTAAGGCTATTTTGGTCAAAGTGCAAAAAGCCACAGACAAAACTGGGAGTAAATAAAACATTGCACAGAGAGACACAAGGGTAAAGATTATAGCAGGGTGCTCACCAAGGACCGTAACAGCCCCCAAGGATGGGCAAGTGGGAGAGGTGCCTGCGTCCTCAAGTGGGGAGGGGGACACAAATGCAAGGGTACAAAGATCAGGAGAATCAGAGAACCATGGTGCCACCAAGAGAAACTTACAAAACTCTAGCTACCAACCCATAAAAGACAGAATCCTTAAAAAATAAAATGCTTGACACAGAATTCAAAATATAGTAGTTTCCCATTACTCATGATTTTGATTTTGGTAGCTTCTGCTGTTAAAAATATTAAATGAGAAATTCCTGAAATAAATAATTCCTAAGTTGTAAACTGTGCTCCGTTCTGAGTAATTTGATGAAATTTTATCTCAACACACGAGTCATCACTTCACCCAGAGCATCCACTCTGCGTAAGCTGCTTGCCTGTTAGTCACTTCATCATGCTCTTGATAGACTGCCGCAGTAGCACAGTCCTTGTCTATGAGCTCACCACTTTCTATGGGTTTAAATATCCATGGATCCACTGGGAATCTGAGAACATAGCCATTCAGACAAGAGGTATATGTGCTTAAGGTAGCTCATCCATTCTTTTACCAAGTGGGATTGAAATAAATGAAGAGGGTTTAATTTAAAAAAAAATTATTACAGTAAAAGACACACCACCATTAACACCCCTCAAAATACTGCCCCTCCCTTCAAACACACTTATCCTGTCATTTCTGGTCACTTTCCAAAGCAGTTCTGGAAGGTCTCTTTCACGAGGGTCTTTATGTGCTGTAATCACAAATATGATGAATCTGCTGCCAAGTGCCATCCAACGAAGAGACAGGCTTGCAAAAATGTCCCGTATCAGCTTGCTCACTGGATCTGGCATGATGTGACTGGCTGTTTTCCAGAGTCAAAATGACCATGAAGGGTAAATATATGTATACTGGAATTGAACAATTAAGTGAATATCAACAGTAGATCGTGAGAGCCAGGCTCCTTTCTATTGAGATAGGAAATTGCAGACAATCAAAGAAAGGAGACCAGAATAACCTATGTGATAAGAGATCAGTGTTGGAGATATCAGTATACAATCATTTAGCTTCTCATCTAAACAGATGGATATATGCAAATGTGTGTGTGCATGCATGTATATGTGGAAGTTAGCGTGCACACACGCATCTCCTTGCTCTGCCAGCTGAGTACAGCCAGAAGCAATGGCACTTCAGTGGCAATGACCACACCTGGGGCCAGTTATGGTTTAGAAATCTTTGCCCAGGAAAAGGAACCAAACCTCCTTGGAGAAAAGGCTAGTGCTAGGGTTAAGACAGATAATACATAAGACAACCCTGGGGCATCTCAGAGGGCAAGGCAGTAAGAAAGTACCCAGATCCACAGTTACAGATTAGATGAGCAAGTCACAGGAGCAAAGTGAAAGGACAAATCTGAATAATGCATGTTAGTAGCTTGTTCTCAGGTTTGTAGCGTAAAACCTCCTGCTCCTTAAGTGCAGGCTGCACATGGTGGCTTCCTTCTAAGGAGAACAGTATGGGAGGTGGGGAAGAGTGCTTTCCAGGGGAGAATTGGACAGTACCGCCTCTTCCACGTGAACAAGTTTGTTGCAGGTCTAACATGTCCCTCAAAGTCTCCTGGGGTCTGAGGGCAGGCCGAATGCTGAAGGCTAACTTCATCAGTGGATCACTGCACGGATGAGACCATGATTCCATGGTTTATTGGGAGATGATGGAAGCAGGAGGCAGGGAGTGGGTCTAGGGGCTTGTGACCTTGGGGGACTAGGAATGTTTCCGGCTCCTTTCCCTCTGCGTCCTCCACTGTTCTCTGCTTCCTGGCTGCTGTGAGGTGAGCAGCTTTCCTCTGCCAGGCCCTTCTGCAATAAAGTTTCTGCCTCGGAGCCAGCAGACCTCTGAGACTATGAGCCAAAATAAATCTTTCCTCATTGAAGTTGTTTTCCTCAGGTACTTGGTTACAGTGATGGAAAGCAGACTCAAAGGTCAGCAGCACAAGCGTGAGTCATGTTGAAAGCATGCAGTCTTAACATGATCTGTTGAAAGTGTCATTTTATTTCTGTGACTTTTCCTTTGAAAATTTGTGTCCCCAATCTAATCATGGGAAAAATATCAAACACTAAATGAGTGACATCTCACAAGCTATCTAACTAGTACCTTTCAAAATTGTCAGTGTCATCAAAAAATAGAGGAGTCTGAGAAATTGTTGTAACAACAAGGCACCTGTGGAGACATAATTATATGCAAAGTGATATTGTAGATTGAATTCTGGAGCAGAAAAAGGACATTAGATGAAACCCGTAAAGAAACCTGGATGAGGTACAGACTTTGGTTAATAATAATGTGACAGTATTGTTTCACTGGTTGTGGCAAATGCATCTTTCTCCTTATAGATGTCAACAGTAAGAGAACCAGGTGGAGTACAAGGAAATTGTGTCTACTCTCTGTGATCATTGCTATTACATATCAACTTGGGTAGGTAAGATAATTCAATCAAAGATTAATTTAGGAGCTTATTTTCTAACCATAGTCAACAATAGTCAGTTGACCTTAAGAAAGAGAGATTATTCTTCATAATGTGAGTAGGCTCATGCCATAAATTCAAAGGCATTGAAAGCCCCACTGACATTTCCATGAAGAAATCTGCCTCAAGACGGAAGCATAAGCTCATGCCCAGTGAGTCTGTAGCCTGTTGGTCTACTGTACAGATTTTCAATTTGCTGGCCCCCAAATCATGTGATCTGGTGCCTTAAAGTAAATGTCTTCATAGACAGAGCAAAGTTGGATAATAAGAGAGAGAGAGAGAGAGAGACATGATAATAATGATAGGTGATAGAGAGATAGCTTTAATTCTGTTTCTCTGGAGAACTCTGATTAATAAACTCTCTACACAACTTTTCTGTAAATCTCTATTATAAAACCTTTATTTTTGAAAACCCACCATAAGATAATAATATTTCAAGAAATCTTATTGGGCACCATTGATGATTACTAAGACACCACTTCGTTGCTCTATAAGTTTAAAAATAATCAGAAAGCAATAAACGTTTATTCACTTTTTCAGAATGGCCAACTCTTTCATAATAAAAGGTTCCCTTTATACAAAACTCCAACAAATGAATGCCAACAAAATTGGAATATATAAAAAACAAACAAAAAATGAAATATAAAAGATCAGCACTCTGCTAGGACTAATTGATCTGGAATCAGATACTGGAGAGATTAGAACAATATCACCTCAGTGTTCAAGTAAGTCTTGGAATTAAGAGGAGTGAAACAATGAAAAGTTAAATTCTCCATAATATAATGAAATACAAAGTTCATAGCACCACCTGTAAAGAATTTTTGAAAATACTACCTGAATTAAACAGGATTCTGAGTTTTGCTAACAATTTGCAGGTTATGCATTGAGAAAGATGATTATAGTAAATGATGTCACAAAGAAACAACCAAATTCAGGATGTGAGGAGTCGCAGTAGAAAGTATCTGGGTTTCCTCCACCTGTTTTTCTACCAGCATAGGTGCTGTTGTGGAGGAATCTGAGACTAATTTCATTTTTCTCTTTTTAAGAAAACTTGCTCTGTCTGCCGTTCTCTCAGGAACTGCCTTTTCATTACGATTGATTAATGCAAATAGACTATGCGTAGGTGTTGGTCATTTTGAAATAGGGCAGGTACACTCACAGGATGGGGACATGGCTGCTCAGGCCTTAATCAAGGACAGTACCTGTTAAAGACTGGAACTGCTCTTTTTTCTATCCTTCCTCGATAAGCATGTATGGAATGAGCCCTCCCCTACCCCTACCCTTAGTGCAAGGACCAGATGTTTTGTGACAGCAGAGGGGACTCCGGAAGTCTTCAAGCATGAGAATGGCTGGTAATCCGTATCCTACGAGGAGGAAGTCCCCTAAACCGTGAAGCCACACTGGTGACCCAGAGGAAAAGTCCCAGCTGCTAGTCCACTCCAGCAAAGCCATAAAAGCCAGTCCTGTCCCTTTGGTAATGGGTCAGTCAGATGTCAGAGTTGTGCCTCCTAAAGCCCCTCCCTTAATTTCCCCTCCTTTCTACCACTGCTTAATAATCCTGCCCATTTTTCTTAGTCATGTGTCTGGAAATTCTTTTTCTAGGATGAGAGTGGGTGAGTCTCTTCCTTGGGGGACCTCCTAGAACCCCTGCCTTCTAGCATGGCAGTTTTGTCATTTTCATCCAAGTTGAGCCAAATCATCCTTGGCTGATTGGTGACAATTTTATGTCCATTTTTCTGGTGCTGGGGCTGTCTCTGGTGTGTAAAAGCAGTTCTTTCTTTGTTTTGGTAAAATTCTACTTTATTACATCTTTGAATAAATCTGCTTCACTTCAGAGAATTCTTAAGACATTAATTATCTCTGCATTATGCGACCTGCTTGTTCTCCACAACGCATTATCTTTCCTTTAATTGTTTTAATCAACTTGTTTCTTACTTGATATTCATGGTACTTATTTTAAACCATTTTTATTTATCCATAATTTAGTTTTAAGCTATTATCTTTTCCCCTAGACTGTTTCTTTTTTTCCCTATTTATTCAGTGGTGTATTAATCTTATTTGTAGTTTTCTAATCCCTATAATCTCTATTTTAAGCTACTTTTATTTTAATGCCCAATATTTGGGCTCCATCAAGTGTTTATTTACGTGTCATTATTTATATATTTTATTTACATATTGACATAGAGTATAGTACTAGTGGGTTTTTATTTTCTTGAATAGTTTTCCTAAATGAATTTATTTTTTCTTCATTTGCCTTTTTCCTTCTATTTGCCTATTCTACATTCCTATTCTTCCCTTTTCTCCTTAATTAATTAATTTATTTCCATTCATTTGTTTGTTTTGGTACCTAGAATTGAACCTAGATCCCAGGCCCTTTATCATTATTACTATGTTTTATTTTGAGGCAGGGTCTCATTCAGTTACTAAGTTAGTAGGCTGAGCTCAAGCATGCATCCTACACCTCAGCCCTCAGCCCCCCAGGGTGCTGGGGTCATGTGTGCACCGCCCTGCCTGGCTTTTTTTCCGGTACGACTGCTGCATGGATG
>RJWT010055389.1:0-10170 GCA_004365215.1 Cuniculus paca
AGAAGAAGCAGCCCCCACCACCATGAACCCCTGGCCATTTGGGAAGCCTCAGTGTAGCTGCATGGGTCTGGAGAAAGCCTGCCCCACACCCTTCTGCTTCCCTGGGAACCTAGGTTCAGAGAAACCCATGTGCCTATTCCATTCCTCTACACTGTGGAGGGACAGCCAATGTGGGAAGTAACTGGGACCCCACAACCAGTTTGTTAGGAGGAACCCACGTCATGAAAAAGGAACAAAAGGCAACCTCAGACCTTCAGCCAACACAGAACAAGTCTGAGAGATATAGTCATGGAAAAAAATGGAAGTCACACATCTGAACTCTCTGAGAGGACAGCAACTGAAGTAAAGAAACAGCTTCATGAGACCATGAAAGTAATCAGATCAGAAATAATGTTTCAGGTAAAAGAAGAAATCACAAAGATAATGAAACAATTGCTGAACATATCTAAAGAAGCATAGATAAAAAAGAGGAGCATAGGAAAAAATGATGGAAACCTTGAATAAACAATATAGGAAGCAATTACAATGCATGAAAAAGATTCAAAGAGATATACAGAAAATTAGAAAGTCAATCAAAAGCTGGAAAACCACTTGAAAGAGACTGAAGACAGACTTTCAGACCTTGAAGACAGGATTGCAGCTAGTGATCATGAAAGGAAAGATCTCTTAAAAATAACATGGAACTAGGAAATAACAATTGAATGGCTACAAAAAGATGTAAAGAAAAATAATTTAAGAGTAATAGGTATCAGTGAAAAAACAGACATCAACACAAATGACATAAAAAGACTATTTACTGAACTAATAGCAGAAAAATTCCAAAACATGGAAAAAGATCTGGCATACAGATAAGCGAGGAATATAAAACTCCAGCTTGCCATAACCAAAGTATCTACACTCAGACATATAATAATCAAGATCCCAGAAATTCAGCAAAAGATTTTTAAAAGCTGTTAGAGAAAAGAAACAGATCACCTACAAAGGGAAACCAATCAGAATCATGGCAGACTTCTCAACACAAACTATCAGGTCAAGAAGAGTTTGGATTGAAGTGTTTCAAATGCTGAAAAAAAAAACATTCAATCCAGAGTGATGTATCCTGAAAAACTATCTTTCAATACTGATGGAAAAGATAAGATACTTCCATGATAAATAACAACTGAAGGAATTCATGACCACCAAACCAGCACTACAGAGAGTGCTGAAAGATATTCTAGAGAGAGATAAAGATGACCATGGTTCCAGGAACAGCATCAGAGGGGGATTACCAAACAGGACAGGCAGATGAATGGTGGGGAAAAGTGGAGGGCCAACAGCAGGAGGATAGCATGGCAAAGATGAACCAATGCGTGCTGCTTGTAACCATTAATGTAGATGGCCTCAATTCACCAATAAAAAGGAACTCAGGGAAAGTGGGTTGAGAAAAAAGACCCATCAATACACTGTATACAAGAAACACATTTATCTTGAGAGGAAATTCCTAGACTGAAAATCAAAGGAGAAAAAATAATTGTTTCATGTGACAGGAGACTAGAAAAAAGCAAGGGTAACTTGCCCATCAACTGCAGAATGGATAAGAAAGATATAGTATTTTCATACAGTGGAAAGCTACCCAGCTATAAAGTAGGATGTTCTCAAGGCTCTTGTAAGTAAATGGATGAAACTGGAGATCATGTTCATGAGTGAAATGGTTTGGACTCATATGCGTGAACACTGAGTCATCTCCCTAGCATAAAAAACTGAACAAATTAGTGGGATCCAAAAATCATAATAGGTGTTATGAAAGGGATAGGGGAGGAAATGCCTAAAAAGGGAAAGTGGTGACCACTGTTAATTTCCTATTATCTTGTTTTTAAATTGTATCATTTTCATAATTTTGTTAGGTGTGGTTTCATTCTGTCTTGTTTTGTTTGATTTTACTGTGTCTGATGGCATGGCCAGCTATTTTGAAGACAATGGGATGCATGTTCAACAATGGGTAGCCATTTTTGATTTCCTCTTACCAAGTTTTGAAGTCCTATAATGTTTTCATTCTTTTGTTTTTAATGGTTTTATTGTTTTGTTTTGTTTTGTTTGATTTTATCATGTGTGATAGTATGGACAGTTATTTTTAAGAAAACAGGAGACATTATAGTAGCATTGTCCATTTCCTATCATCTTGTTTTGAAGTCCTGTAATGCTTTTATTCTTCTATTTTGATGGGTTTTAATCTGTTGTATTGTTTGATTTTATTACGTGTGAAGGTACGGACAGCTATTTTGAAGAAAACAAGAGACATTATGGTAGCCATTGTTATTTTCCTGTTACCTTGTTTTGAAGTCCCTATAATGCATTCATTCTTTTGTTTTGATTGGTTCTGTCTTGTTTTGTTTGATTTTATTGTGTGTGATGGCATGGACAGCTATTTTAAAGAAAACAAGAGACATTATGATAGCCATTGTTAACTTCCTGTTGTCTTCTTTTAAAGTCCTGTATCACTTTCGTTGCTCTGTTCTGATTTGCTTTATTCTGTTTTATTTTGTTTTATTCTCTTTAAAATAAAAAAATTTGTTGCTGAAGAAAGACAGAGAAGAAGGTGCAGGGCATGCCATATTTCCTTTTTAGGGCCTCCAAGCCTCACTCTAATCAGAGATTGCAGAAGTGTATTTTTGGGACAGGCCAGAGAAGAGAGGAGATGCCATTGCTCCCATTACTGTTGGGAGAATCCTCCAACTTCTTTGTATGGAGAGTCTGGAGAGCAGGAATTATTGGAACAAGCAGTGAAGAAGGTACAGGGAATGACATCACATTTATGCTTGAAGAGGTTTATTTTTGGTACATAGGACCACAAGTACCTGCTTGTTTGAGACCAGAACTGGTAGAGAAACATGCTGCAAAGCTCTGTCCAGGAGGAAATTGGAGCTTGGGTTGATTTTGAGTATGAAAACTTCTGGGAGTTTTCATATAGTTCAAAACCCCTTTTTGTTTTTTGTGCTTGAAGGAAAACCTCCAGTGTCTTGATCCTGCCATTCCTCACATATGGTGATTTAAGAGTCAAGCCCTCTGACAGAGACTGTAAGAAGTAGGTATTAAATGTAAGATACAGGCTCTTCCCTTGGGAAGAGACTAGGTGTTGAAGTTTCCTTTCTAATTATTAAGTGTTGTGCTCAGAGTGGGATCACTGAGTGTATCTCTGCCTGTCCTATCTTTCTGATGTGGATCTTTTCTTAGATGTCTGGCATATATGAGTCTGTGTGTGTGTGTGTGTGTGTGTGTGTGTGTGTGTGTGTGTGTGTATGGCGACTGTGACTTTTTTTGGAAAAAATAAAGTTTCAAAACAAAACAATAGGAGAATAACAGTGGTTAATACATTGTGTATTGTTATCTTGAAAGTAGTTACTCAGTGTACAGATATGGGTATAAAATTTCTCCAAGCAATGTTAGCACAAATGTTTCTATTCAATGAACTAAGAAAAATTAGTAGTATAACTATCATGTATTTTTTTCTTTTCCCTTCCTTGTTTTCTTAGTTCCCCCACTCCAGCTCCTCTTTTCTTTTGAACAGTTTCTTAGGCAAATGGTTGCAACTAAAGACCATACTCATAACTGAAGTAAATCAGACTCACATGGATAAACATCATATTGTCTCCCTGGTGTGAGAAACTGAGAGAGCAAATAAGGTACAATGTACATGAGTTTTTAATTGGATTCTGGCTTTCTCCAGAGTGAAATCATCTGTGTGTGTTTACTTGATATGTCTATGGGAAAGGAATAGCAAGAAACCCCCTACCCCTCCATATTGCTGACATCACTCTTAACCTTACGATTTCTAGAAAGTGATTTAACTTTTCTCTTCCTCAGGAGTCCTTATCTATAAAATTTGCTTAATAATGCCTAGGGGATATTGTTGAAAAGATTATGATAATTCATGAAATTCACTAAAAATATGACAGATTAGAGCAGAAATCATGTTTGACTTGTTAAATACTGTGCCTTATTCTCATGTATGATAGTGCTGATCAGCACATAGCAGGTACTTAACAAATATTATTTAAATGAATAAATTTAAAGTGCTTGTCACACCTTTCAAATATATTAAGCACTTGGAAAATTTGGCTATATATTATAATTATTGCTATTATTATTCTTAAAAAGACTGAAAATAAAGCTCACATGCAATTTGCACATTTTCTTATTCTCCAGGGCTATGCTACATCAATTTGTTTGTACTAATACTATTACAGCAATTTTGACTTGCTTATATATTCTAATTGGTTCTAAATTCTTGAGCATGTTCATAAGCTTTCTGACAAGTCTTGCATGTCATCACAGTGTTATACACTGATCTCCTACAGCAAACCCTCTGAAACCATACACCTAGAGAAACGTGTAGGTCTTTTTCTAAATCCTTATTACCTGTGGCCTTCCTGAGACTTGATTTTTGCTCTCAAGTCACTAAATGATCCATCAGAAATTCACTTTTGGCTAACTCAGTGACACATGAAAGCTCTTTGTTGTGCAAAAGACTGTATTGGGCTTAGTCAGTACATAGTATTATGATGATGCAGCTCAACAGTTGGAAAATCTACCCCATCTAATCACCTGTGTTTCTTTTTTTAAATAGCAAGCATTTATTAAATTATTATTGATGAATAGATAATATGTTAGGTAACAGTCTCAAACAGTCTCAAACAGTTTGACAATTTAGTATAAATCTCTACTAATATGACAACTTGGTCATGGTGTATAATCTTCTTGATGACTTGCTGCATTCTGTTTGCCAGTATTTTATTGAGGATTTTTGCATGGATGTTCATTAGGGAGATTGGTCTGTAATTCTCTTTTTGGGTTGGGTCTTTCTCTGGGTTTGGTATTAGGGTAATACTTGCTTCTGGGAATGAGTTAAGGAGACTTGCTTCCCTTTCAATTTGATTAAACAGCTTGAAGAGTGTTGGCATTAAGTCATCCTTGAATTTCTTGTAGAATTCAGCTGTGAATCCATCAGGACCTGGACTTTTCTTGGTTGGTAATGTCCTAATTACATTTTTTATTTCATTAACCAAAATTGGATTATTCAGTAGTTTTACATCTTCTAGGGCCAGTTTTGGTAATTGATATGTTTCTAGAAATCTGTCCATTTGTTCTGTGTCATCAAACCTATGAAAGTAAAGATTTTCGAAGTAGGTAGTGATGATCTTCTGTATTTCCACAGGGTCTGTAGTGATTTCACCCTTTCCATGCCTTATTGCATGGATTTGAGTTTTTTCTTTCCTTTTTTAATAAGGTTGGCTAGGGGCTTATCAATTTTATTTATTCGTTCAAAGAACCAGCTCTTTGATTTGTTGATTCTTTGTATTGTTTTCTTAGTCTCAATTGCATTAATTTCTGCTCTGATCTTTATAATTTCCTCCCTTCTTTTGGCTTTGGGCATGACTTGCTCTTCTTTTTCTAGATGTTTGAGGTATAGCATCAGATTGTTTATTTATGTTCATTCCATTTTCCAGATGTGGGAATTCACCACAATAAATTTCCCTCTGAGGACTGCTTTCATTGCATCCCACAGATTCCGGTAAGTTGTATTTGTATTTTTATTTGCTTGTAAATATTGTTTAATTTCTTCTTTAATTTCCTCTGTGACCCACTGATTGTTCAGGAGGGTATTATTTAATTTACATGTGTTTATGGAGATTTTGAAGTTTCTTTTATCATTAATTTCCAGTTTGATGGCACTGTGATCACATAGTAGGCATGGGATAATTTCCAATCTTTTGCATTTACTTAAGCATGTTCTATGAGCTAATATATAGTCTATTTTAGAGAATGTCCCATATGAAGCTGAGAATGCATATTCTGATCTTGTTGAGTGGAAAACTCTGTAACATCTCCCAGGTCCATTTGTTCACAGGTTTGATTCAGTTCTGTTATTTCTTTGCTGATTTTCTGTCTAGTTGATCTGTCTCTTTGTGTCAAGGGTGTGTTAAGGTCTCTTGTTATAATTGTGTTATTACTTATTTGATTTTTCATTTCTATTAATATTTGTTTTATATAGTTGGGTGCTCTCATATTTGGTGCATATATATTTCATATTGTTATTTCTTCCTCTTGGAGTTTTCCCCCTAACCAGTATGTAGTGACCTTCTTTATCTCTTTTGATCATTCTTGGTTTGAAGTTCACATTGTCTGTGAACAGATAGCTACCCATGCTTTCTTTGGGTTCCTGTTGCATGGAGTATTGTTTTCTATCCTTTGACTTTCAGTCTATGAATTTCCTTCTGGGTTAGATGGGTTTCTTGTAGACAGCATATGGTTGTATGGTGTTTCTTGATCCATTCCGCCACTCTATTTGTTTTGATTGGTGAATTGAGGCCATTTACATTAATGGTTATAACTGATATATACTGGCTTATTTTTATCATGTTTCTTTCTGTGATTGTTTCTTTGCCTTTTCCTCTGTTTAATTGTTTTCCTTGCTTGGTTGTTTTTTTCTGTTGATCTTCTTCAAGTCATAGCTATTTTCATGTCTATCTAGAGTATCTTTCAGTATTCTTTGCAGGTTTGGTTTGGTGGTCATGAAGTTCTTCAGCTGCTCTTTGTCATGGAATATCCTATTTCTCCATTGATTTTGAAGGATAGTTTTTCAGGGTACATGAGTCTGGGTTGGAAGTTGTTTTCCTTTAGGACTTGAAATACTTCACTCCATGCTCTTCTTGACTTCGTTTGTGTTAAGAAGTCTGCTGTGATTCTGATGGGCTTTCCTTTATAGATGATTTGCTTGTTTTCTCTAAGAGCTTTTAATATTCTGTTCTTATATTGAATTTCTAGAACGCTGATAATTATATGTCTGGGTGTTGATTTATTTTGGTTATACCTAGTTGGAGTTCTATATGCTTCAGTTATCTGTATGT
The DNA here is from genome assembly GCA_004365215.1 of Cuniculus paca. Classification (NCBI taxonomy): domain Eukaryota; kingdom Metazoa; phylum Chordata; class Mammalia; order Rodentia; family Cuniculidae; genus Cuniculus; species Cuniculus paca. The sequence continues at coordinate 6,885 of RJWT010055389.1, forward strand.
CAGTTTCCTTTCCTATGTTTGGGAAATTTTCAGCTATTACTTTTCTGAATAGTGTTTTTATATCATTTGTGTTTTCTCCTTTTTCATTTATACCTATCAATCTTGTATTGTTTTTCTTTGCATCATCTTGCAACTGTTGAATTTCTTGATACCTTGTTATTTTTTAAAAGATCTTTCCTTTCTTTCTCACTAGCTGCAATCATGTCTTCAAGGTCTGAAAGTCTATCTTCACATTCATTAGGTGACTTTGCCAGCTTTCAATGGCATTCTTGATTTCCTGGATATCTCTTTGATTCTGATTCATGCACTTTAATTCTTTCTTGTATTGTTCATTCATGTTTCCATCCTTTTGCAGTGCTCCTCTATTTTTTTAACTGTATGTTCTTTAGATGTGTTTAGCATTTCTTTCAGTACGTTTAGCATTTCTTGTTTTACCTGAGAGATTATTTCTAATCTCAGTTCCTTTACAGTTTCATGGAGTTGTTTCTTTACTTCAGTTGCTATCATTTCAGAAGTTTCATGTGTGTGGCTTATACTTTCTTCTATATCTGTGTATCATAGGCTTGTTTGGAATGTACTGGAGGTGTGAGATTTCAATTTGCTGTTTTGTTTTGTCATTTTCTGGTATTCCCCTGTGGCAGGTGAATGCAAAGTCTCAATTGTTTTCTGGGTTGAGGATTGCTGTCTGTACTACAGGGAATTTCCTCAGTTGTGACAGGGTGTTAGGTAGGTCTTACCGGATACCTAGGTGTACTTGAAGGCACCCTAAGAGTGTCAGTATGTTGGGCAAACCTTCAGCAAGCCACACTTTGTATGCCAAGGCTCTTCATCTGTTTGAGGATGTAGGGCAGAGCCCTACAAGCTTCTGTGCAAGATTAAAAGGCTACAAGGTTATGTAAAATTCACAGTGCACATGTTCAGCTCGAGCCAGGCCTACCACTGCGACTGCTCCACTGCTTCAGGGTGGCTGAGCAGAGCCAGGCAGGACCCCAGGGACACTCCAAACATTTAGGGCTGAGGGCAGACTTGGCATGGGTCCCTACCAGGCTGCTTGCAAGGTCCCAAGCTGTACGGCTAGGTGAAATTCAGTGTGCATGCTTTCGGCTCATGCCAGGCCCAGAGCTGTGGCTGCTCCGCTGCTCTGGGTGGCTTAGCAGAGCCCAGGCAGGACCCCAGGGATGTTCCAAATGTCTGGGGCTTAAGGTGGACTTGGCATGGGTCCCTACCAAGTTGCTCACCTGGTCCCAAGCTGCACGGCTGGATGAAATTCCATCTCTAGCAGCTTTTAATATTCTGTTCTATTGATGAATTTCTTGGATCTGGATTACTATATGCTTGAATGTAGATTTATTTTGATTGTGGTTAGTTGTAGTTCTATATGTCTCACTCATCTGTACATCAGTTTCTTTTTCCACTTTGGGGGAATTTTCTGCTATTACTTCATAAATAGTCATTTTTATGTCATTTGTGTTGACTCCTGATTTTTTTTTCATTGACACCTATCAGTGTTATATTATCTTTCTTTGCATCATCTTGCAGCTGTTTAATTGCTATTTCCTGATACCTTGTTATTTTTAAGAGATCTTTCTTTGGTGATCACTAGCCTTGATCCTGCCTTCAAGGTCTGAAAGTCTGTCTTCAGTTTTGTTCAAGTGGTTTTGCTAGATTTCAATAGAATGTTTTATTTCCTGGATATTTGTTTGAATCTATGTCATGAATTCTTTTTCAATCCTTTATTGGTCACTTACAGTTTCCATCATTTTCCTATGGTCCTCTTTTTTTTTTTTTTAACTCTCTATGTACTGTGGATTTGATGAGCAATTTATTATTGTTAACATCTTTTTTGACGTGAGATTATTTCTGATCTGATTTCCTCTATAACTTATGGGTTTGTTTCTCTAATTTGGTTGGTATTATTTCAGAAATTTCAGGTGTATATCTTTCATTTTCCTCTATTTCATTGTCTCCTGGAATTGTTCTGGGTGGACTGGAGGTCTGAGGTTGCATTTTGCTTCTGTACCTTGTCATTTTCCATTTCAAAAAATTTTTATTTTGTTTTCTGAATTGAACCTTGGAAATTGTTTTAGTAGGTAGCTTTGTCATTAGTATCAAGGCCTCTCTAAGCAATGTCAATTCTTCAGGAATGTTGTCTGTGTGTAGGAGGTTCTTGATTTGTCTGTCCCAAGATCATACCTTCCCAATTAATTAAGATGAGATGCAGGAATCTGTTTGGCTCAGTCTCCAGTCTTTTGGTGGTGGGGTGTGATGATGTTCTTACTGCAGAACTCCCCAGTATTGTTACAGAACTGAGAACAACTGAGTACAACAGATATGACATCCTAGTTAAGGCAGTATGATTAGCAATAACAATAGCATCAAGCACAGTTTAGAAACTGACAACAGTTGTAACTATTAATTTTGTACCCTAAACCATAGGAGCTAAGTCTACAGTTATATAACAAAACTGATCATAAATTGGAGCTCATATGCAAAGCATTTCCCCTTGATAGAGTGGTTTTACCCTGTAGTGGGAGGAATTTAAGAAGGGTAGTGGACAGAAGAGAGATAACTGAAAAGAAATAAAGTAGAAGCAAGGCTGGAGGACAAAGAATGATCATGTGAGATTTGGGAAACTAGAAAAGAGGGCAGAAGAGAAAGAATCAAGGAGTAAGCAAGGGATTCTTCAAATTGACCAGAAAACTTAGACTATTTACTCATATGAAAATATGACTAAGTCTAGAGAAGTAAATTGAGGAAAGCAGAGGAATAGATTAGAATAAAAATATAGGTAAAGGACTAAAAAAAGGAAAAGGAAACAAATCATCAAATACAATACAACAAAATAAATTAAATTCTTCTGTTGCCCAGCAAGAGTCCAAAATTACTGAGTAACACTGTCAAGCCTGCAGTAGACATTGTGCTAGATTTGAGGCTGATCTTGGCCTCTAGATGTGGAGACCCAGAGCCAGAGTCTTCAGTCAGTACTTTTTGTATGTTTCTTAGAAGCCCCCCACTCCTTACCCTATTTCTTTCCATGCCTCTCTCCTCATTACTGTGCTGCTTTCAGATGGAGATAGGGGATTGTTCTCAGTCCCATGCACCACTGGCTCCTCCTGGTCCTTGCTCAGCTTTCTGCATTTTTCTTCCATTGGAAAGTCTCTGTCCCCTCAAGTCATTTGTTGCAGGGTGGGGTGGGATGCTGTGGTATGGTCTGGTCCTCTGCTCCTGCTTTTGCTGTCCATAGCTACCCATCCCAATAGTTACTCCTCTCTTGAGGTGAGATACT
>RJWT010055390.1:0-10162 GCA_004365215.1 Cuniculus paca
TAAATGGTCATTATAAATATGGGAACCTTCTCAGTTAAGTTCTTCATGCATCTCCCAGACCAGAACACTTCAGAATCTGCATGCCTTTGTTAATGACAACTATACCAGGATTTTTCAAAACCATTGTCTAATTAATTTTTACAACACTTTGTGGAACCTATTGTTACTCCCATTTTTGAGTGGAGAAGATATTTGAAGGTAAATTCCCCCAGCTCAAATCACACTTCTCACAGTCCTTGTAGTTGAACCCAGAATTCAGTCCAAACCGTATTTATTGCCTTCTAGATTAAATATTGTTTTTCTGTTCTTCCTTATTTGAACTTCTGACATTAGGGCATCGTTTTGACAGAAACACAACAATTAATATGTCAATGGTGAAATGTAGCAAAATATCAACAGAAAAAGGCATTTACGGAGAATCACGATGCAAAAGTTTCCTTCTGCAGCAGCCTGAGGCTCTTTACAATTTGAGTATTCATCAGGTTGAGACTTATTCATAACTGATGAATAAAAGTGTGCATCAAATCACCATATATGAATGCCAGGAGGGATTAAAAATAATCCAGAGAAGGTTTTAAAGGTCCACAAGTAACTGTGACATGATTTCTAAGAGACAAGGTTAATGCAGACTAAGAAAGGCATGTGTCTATATTTAGGCTTTAGTACAAATCCATGATTTCATTGTGTTTGGACATCTTTTGTCTTCTTTCTACAACAGATAGATAGCAGGTGAAATGGAGAGTGAAGCCATTTCTGTTATGATTTCTAGTTATTAACATTTCATCCAGACAAAGAGTTCATGTCACACTTCAGTCTGTTAGTGTGACACAATGACTTGAGCCATACTTGTTATTTCCTCTAAAGGGTAAGTGACAGTTCCATTGTATATGATCTTATAAGGGTTTTCCAGTATTCTGAAATTATAATGAAAGAGTCCTTTAGATAAACTTAAATAAAAAAGGAAGAAAGAAATATTTGGGGCCTAGAAAGATAAGTTTAAAATTACTATACACTATGCCGTTTGAACAAATTATTTGCAGTCACAGATTTCAGTTAAGGTCTCTATTTCCCTTAACAACTGTCCCATATATGATACTGCATAACATTAAAATCAGAACTATTTCTCTTAAATTAGCCCACTGCTTCTGGCTATCTAAAGCCAAGTATTACCTCAGGTGTTACTATTATAAGGTAATCCAATTATAAAAAAAATTAATTTTCTCTTAATTTTCATATTAGAAAAAACTTGTTTAGAAGATATCTACAAAAGTTTCTAGTTGATGGAGTAAGTCTGTGTGAGCAGGTTTCTTGGAAAAGAAAACTAGTCAAGGTTTTCTGGGGACAGCTTGCCATCATTTGTCTAGTTTTGAAGATATGGGTTGAGAATCAGCTGAGATATATCACAGTGAAAATGAATAAACCCCATCCTTATGCAAAGGCATGGATGAGTCTTTGTTACAAAACACTGTGTGAAATAAAGTATGTTCTAGAAACTATATAGCATGTTACCTTCCTCATGGAGTTCAGAAATAAAAAGGTAAATGTATTATTCATTTTTTAAGTATATATGTCATAGGATTATATTAAATGAGTGCATAATAAACTAAATTAAGCATGGTGGTAACTTTCAGAGAGAGCAGGAGGAAACACAGAGGCTGATTTAGATTACTGCCAAAACTGTTATTATATAGAATAGTAGCCTTACCATGTGAAGTACATTACTGAAAATAAACCAAAGTATAAAAAAAGATTGCAGGTATACTATGAGCTTGACACAAACCGAGGATTTTGATTTATCTTATACTGCATAGCATTATGACTTGTATCTAGATGCTTTCCCAGTGCTCAAGCAAACATTGGGGGGGCTTTTCTGAGCTTGCTGGATCTAGGGTATGTGACACTGGGTTAGAGAATTTGGGGTTGAATTATTCCACTAATTGGAATAAGCATAATTCTTGGTGTGGTGGAATAGATTTACTGAAGACAGAAGTCCCACCCTGGGGGATGGGTAGCACCACCCAAAGGGCTCCTAACCTGGAGTAAAAGTAAAAGGTAGGCTCACTGCTTGCTGCCTTTTGCCTGCCATGCCATGAACTCTTTTTTCCTTCTGTGATGTCTCTGCCACAACACTGTGCCTCAGAGCCAGTTGACTATGGACTGAAACCTCTACAAACTGTGAGTCAAAATAAAGCTTTCCTCTTTTAACTTGGAGTGTTAGGTATTTTGTCCCAGCAATAAGAAAAATAACTAAGACACTGAGCTTCCTGGGAGAAGAATAAGAAAATGAACATATTGAGAGTTGAAACCGAAAATTGGGTAATACATAGAAGAGGTTGCAGAAATAAAAATTCTTAAAAAGTAGTAAGATTGGAAAACTGTTATTTTACTAACTTTACAGTTTATATCTAGTCCTGGTTCAGCTATGCCGAATCAACTTTCCCCTCTTTGATATTTACTCATTTAATAAATATTTATTAAGTGCCTACTTATTTCTAGGTGTTGTCAAAAATATTCCTTATTTTCAGAGATGATAATTAAGTATTAAAAACAGATGCTAAGCAAATATTCATGTCTAACTACACTGCTGTGTACAAGATAGCATAAGTCATATAAGTAACTACCTACTCAGTGAATAATTAGAGGAACTCACAGAGAATTTCTATGTTAGTTTCTATCTTTCTTTTTGAAGTATTTACTATAAAACCTCTATAGAAAGTTTGGATGATTTCTTTTAAAAGAAGAAAATATAAAGTGCCTGAAATTCCATTACGATGACACACAAACATTATTAGCATTTTGATATATTTCCTTCTAGTCATTTTTTCTGTGGATACTCATGTTGCAAAATTGTGACCGTGGTCTATATTTAACTTTGTGTTGCTAAAGCAAAGTCTTGTCATGTGTATTGAAATGACCACATCCTTGATAAATATGGGCAATGCATTTAGTCACTAGCACTGAGGAAGGTCTGTATCTATCTGCACACTGACTGGCATCAGTTTGAATCAACTTGGATTACAAAGTCTAACCTTGGAGAGAATTTATAGATTTTCAAGAAAAGGGAATTTCCTCTACCACCTAAGAGCCTTAAAACATGAAATTTGAGCAATATTTCTCAAACTTTAATGTACACTCAAAGCACCTGGGGATATTTTTTATAAGTAGAGATTCTGACTCACTTGTTCTGAATTTGGAGTTGCAATTCTGCTTTTCTAAAGTTTCCAACTAGTACAAGTATTGTTGACCCGGAGGTTTTATTTTGAATAGCAAAGGTCTGAGAAAGGATGAAAAACTCTCTCTCTCTCTTTCTCTATCTCTTTTTGTCATGAACTTTCTCTGATAAACAAAATTCCCAAGAGAAAGTGTTATTAGTGCCAAGAACATCTTTTTAGTTGATATGCCATTCTAGAGTTACCAAGAAGGCAGACAGACATGATTTTCCCTAAAACATCTAGGTTTTTATTTTCCTCATGTTGCCTAGCCAGCAGCACCATGGCAGGCAGACCATGTCCTCAGCAAAGGAAACTTATATAAAATATTAACATCAGGTCTTGCTTAATCTGTCTGCAATCTTCTCCCCCAGTTGCTTGAAGACAGAGTCCCAAACCCCATAAAGATAATATCTAAAGAAGCAGAACAGAGAAACTCTGGTGTTTAATTCAATTTGAATTTTTGTGGTCTTTGTATGTCACCTGTTTTTGTGCTGTCTTCTATTTCACCCATTGGACTGATTCCTGGCTAAAGCCAAGAAAAATGAAAGATACACAGTCAACAAAAACAAGAGCAGTCACTACGTTAATAAAGAAGACTACCTTCAACTCTATTGGAAAGTTGGGCAGAAATAATATTAGAAGATGTTTTGTCATTCACATTAGGGTGGTCAGCATATCACTAGCCCTTTCTGACCGAGTTTCAGTAGTGTGGTGAAACATGAGTTTTGTCCTCAGTCTGTGGCCTGTTTGAGAAGTGGGGCGCACAACAGGAAGTGAGCAGGAGGTGAGCAGGTGGAGTTTCCTTTATAGATTCTCCCCATTGCTAGCATTTCCCTCTGAGCTCCCCCTCCTGTCAGATCAACAGTAACATTAGAATCTCATAGGAGCATGAGCTCAGCCGTGAACTGTGCACTCAAGGAATCTACAAGAATCTAATGTGGCAGCAGTAATAGAAATGAAGTGTACAGTGTGATCATAGAAATAAAGTACAAAAGAAACTTAATATACTTGAATCATCCCCAAACCACCACCACCACCATGAACACTACTCATCTGCGGAAAAATTTTCTTCCATAAAATTAGTTCCAATTACCAAAAAGCTTCAGAATTTCTGTTAGAACACTTAGTGAGGCAGAATAGCCAGTTGTATACTGCTTTTCTCAATGAGGCATGTGGTAAATTGAAATCTGCATGAGTTTTTGCACCAAGGAAATGGGCAAATATATAACACCATTTTCCAGTCCATTGGATATGAAACAGTTACTAGCACAACACTTCTAAATCTTTACTTTCTTCAACTCATAGCAGATACTGTGTAAATTCTTTGCATCATCACTATATTAACAGAGCCAGGTCTAATGATGTTGGCCATATATCTTCATTTTATAAAAATTAAGCAGCGGATTGTCACACACAATGCATGTTTCTAGACATACTGTCATACCAAATCTATCCATCCACAGGAACATCTTGCTCATTGCATAATTCTATTTAATTTTTTTTTGTAGTACTTTCTTCCCAGAAGTATCAGAGTTTTCTAAAGTTTTTATTTCTTGAATATTTCCTTAGATAGTAAAGCTGAGGTATTTTCATGGTTTGACAGTTGTACAGAAGTGGGAGTGGGAATAATTATGGTACTTTATGCCCCAGAATTCAAACCTACTACAACATGAGACAAGTTTTTAAAATTATTTTAAGAAATTGATGTGCTGACTTACATATCCTTCTGTTTAATCATTTGAATGTCATTAAAGGTATGATGAAAGTTTTTTTTTTTGCTTAAAAAAAGCAGCAGATATTCACATAAAAATCATAAATGTAAGAACTTACAATTTAAAGAATTTTTGTATTTTTAATTTGAAGAATTTACACACACAATGCACACAAACACCACACATACCTTTGTAAGGAAGAATGTTAAAAGGTATTCATGGCTGGTATAGTCACAAAGATTGTTTCCATTGTGAAGATAATTTAAGAATAAACGTATTTGTCTACACTGTGCTTTTGTGTAATTGTATGTGGTGTGCATGTGTAGAATACAATTTTATTTCTGTTATCACTGGTCTACCTAAATAACTTTAATCAAGAATGAATTCCTCACATAGTTTTGGTCAAAGCAGAAGAACCTAAGTAAAATGGTGTTCTTTTTTCCTGGTTTTGGTCTGGATTCTCTATTTTAAGTGCAGGCAATGTTATAGTTTCCTTTTATCCCCTGAGTCTGTGTAAAGAAAAAAAAAAATTACCTTTTGACTGATACGGAGGCAGGAATTGACTTACAAATGGAAACAGACAAGTTCAGGGACCCACATTTTTATGAGGAACCAAAGAAAAGGCTGCTAATGATCAGGTATTGCTGCTAACAGAATCCCTGAGCTGAGCAAACATGACTTCAAAAAAGACTTTAAGGGCCAAATTAAATAAAAGCCCAGGGAAAGATACTAGAGTAGTCCAGTCTACATGAAAATAAACAGCATATTCTCTGCCAAGGGCATTCTTTCTATTTCTGGCACTGTAAATTTTTAGAGGTAGAGTCTGCAGTTGTTGGGAAAGTTCACATGTGGAATGCTCGGCTTTATAGTTTTCCGGTTGGGTTTGAAGGAAAGAAGTGTCACTGTTCACAGTAATGAAACTTGATAATTTCCATCTTTGGTGTGGCTTGTAGGCATCAGTTGCAGCCTTGATGATGACATTGGAGTAGTGATCATGTACAGGAGCACACTGCTGTATCAGGCCGTTTTGTTAGTGTATAGAGTATCTGGAAAGGTTAAAAATTGTAGAGAGGAAAGGATGAAAGAGAAAGTGGAAGGACTTTATTCTAAAATCTGCAAAAGTAAGTGAGATTTTATTGTTCCTTAATATGAGATAAAAACTTAAAAAATAATATTCTAATATTGTAAATAGTACAAAAAATCTTTTTCATTAAAAGAGAAAAGGGAAGTAAAGGAAAATCAACATTCTAGTCAGTCTTCTATACTTCTTCCTAATTTTCCTATTTCTGCGACAGGACTCCTTTAATGCTCCACTCTTCCTCGTTCTCACACTCAGGAACATAGTTTTGTTGCTAATATTTCAATAATATTATAATCAGAGGAACAATTTCAATCACTTCCTAATTAAAACAGTAAACTTCTTGCAAGCAAGGAATATCTTAGATTACAATTTTCTTAACTAAACTGTATAACTTGTTCTACACCTAGCCAAAAATTACCATAAATAATTGCTGATTTGTTCTTGCCATTCTCATTATTCCCTATCCAGGATCCCTTCAAAATGTCAGGATTGGGTTAATAATCCCAAAGCAGCTTTATATCACTTATCTTCTCAAAAATCTCAGTAATATCAACATTTGGTGACCCTGACCAATTTTAAGAATTCCCTTATTATAGAGGAGTCATCACTACCAGCTTGGAACATCATCATCACTACCAGCTTCCAATCACACCATAAAAACTGTCACTTTCACCCATCTCATTACCATCACCAGGGGATTCTTGAGAGCCGTGGCTGTTGACACATTTAGTACTGCAACTTTTAAAAAGATGAGCATTCCCCACTTCAGAAGTATAAAAAGTACAAGTCTCTGAAAGGAAAAATATCTCTTTGGGGCTGGGGATTTAGCATAGTGGCGTAAGCGCCTGCCTGGCAAGCTCGAGGTCATGAGTTCAATCCCCAGTGCCACCAAAAAAAAAAAAAAAGTCTTTGAAAGTCATGAATTCGAATATGTAAGGTGGTTGGAATTTGAAATGCTGACTACAAGCTAATATCCTTAAAAAATATGTCAAATATAAACCACATGCAACCATGTTGACTATAATTCTTACAATAAAATCTGTTAAATCCTATATATGAGGATCACATTTGTCAATATTCCATGACTGTTGCTGAGTTCCAAACCTACTCTTCTACACTCTGCTCTGAATTAACCTTATGGCTGGATGTGAAGTAGAGAGGAAGAGAGTGGCATTCCATCTGGGACTAATGTAGTGAAAACTGCATTTCCTAGGCCACTTTATCTCTTGGTTTCTCATTAGGTTTGGTCAATGGGAAACACTTGTAGGATATCACAAGTCAGGAAGAAGGTAGAAGGATTCTGCTCCTGGATTCAGCACAGTCTCACCCTGTTTCAGCATGAGGAACAAGGGGGCTGCAAACTCCAAACACCTTGAGCTCATTAGCAAATCTTCAGTACTTCTTCCAGGTGTCAGAGCAATAGCAGCACTTCCCAAAATGAAGAAATAAAGCAGGTTTGTAGCCCAGAGAATTTACTACTTAATCTAAGAGTGATGCACACAAGAAGTCTATGTTTCTCCTCTTTTAATATCTCCTAACTTTATCCTCCAGTTCTTCTAACAAATTTATGAACAATTGTTAATATAAAAGATATTCTCTTTGTAATATCCATCATAGATATGTTTTCCTGCTTGGACTCAAAATGAAATGGGAAGGATGTTCACAAAGAAGTGACACTTAAATTTTGGAAAACAGGATTTATGATCTTATCTGATTGGACTTGTAAGCAGAGGTGACATCACTGACTTTGTTAAATGAGTTTTTGACAATCTACAGTATGTTAGCTTTCCATTACTGTAACAAAATACCTGAGAGGTTTACCTCAAAAAAGAGGAGAGGTTTATTTTGGCTCACAGTTTTGGAGGTTAGAGTCCATGGTTAATTGGCCTAATTCCTTTTGGCTTGTGGCAAGGCAATCATTTATCATAGCAGGAGAAGGCTTGGTGGAGAATGCCATTCACCCCATGACTGGGTGTGAATGAGAGAGGATGGGACTGGCATCCTATAATCCCATTTGAGACTATCTACAGTGACGTAAAACCTCAAATTAGGCTCCAAATCATACAAGTTTTTAACCACCTTCAAATACAGCCAGACTGGAGATAGCATTAAACACATGGGCTTTGAGGTGGCATTCCAGATCCAAACTACATAACATGGAAAATGATGACATTCTAAGTAGTTTAGTTATTACCAATATTGCTTAGAAACATCATGTTTAAAGATCAGTCTTTGAGAGACCAAGTAGTAACAAACCTGAAGGTTATGATACAGATGATTGTCACAGCCATGTAATTACCTGGCTATTTCTTATTGTTCTGGAGAGACTAGTGAGGAAAATGGCAGGTTTGGGGGCCTAAACTTTCATTTCAAGACACAGAACATATTCTATGATGTTCCCAGAATTTTTCTTTCATAAACAAAGAATTGGTGTTGTTGAAAATTAATTACCAAATATAATGTCACAGTGTGAATTGATCTTTGTCATACTTCTTACATTTAGAGTACCGAACGACAAAGACTAGGACCAGGCACTTGGGGTAGTCATGTTCAGTTGTGTTTCAATGAACATAGTGACCTTGAATTCCCAAGTTCCCTTGAAGCTCTCTTTCAAATAAATTGCTCCCTCCTTTTTTGTCTGAGAAGATTTCCTTCCCTGTTAAAAGACCTATAATTACGTTACTTGAGGAAATTATCCCCAAAGCGGATACTGAATCTTTTCAAAACTATCACTTATTGTTTTTAAAATGAATACCTAAGTCAAAACACATTATGTTCCTGTAAGAAAAAGGCCAATGTTTGACCCAGGGGAAAATGATTCACACATTTAAAGACTCACAGATTTTGCTGAGTTACATCAGAAAAAATGTATAGTATAAGTATAGAAGTTAATTGTAACAACAATTGGCCAAAAAGGACAGAAAAAATATTGTGTTGAAGCTATAATGTTGAGAAGGGTATAAGGATTGATTTGAACATTGTGGGTTCAATCTATTAGTGTGAGTATTTGCAGATAGTTTTAACAGTCTTCCTGATTAGTTCAAAGAAGTCAATAATGATTTACAATCTTAATTTGTATGCCTAGATTCGCATGGTGAAAAGAAGAAATCCACAATTTTATACAGACAAATAGCTGGGTTGATTTTTTGGAGCAACTTTTTTATCCTCTCTCCCCTTATCTTATATGTCTTCCAGTAGACTAAAAGGATATTGTGGGGTTTTTTTCCCTAAGAAGTCTAAAAATGCATCAGTGAAGGAATCATAGAAGCATCCTGAGAAGTTTAGAAGTAGCTTCGATGATGGGAGGAGGTAGTTGTATTAGTAGAGGCTTCTTGATTTCAGTGCCGAAAATGGAATCCTGGTTATATAGATACCACAGTTACTTTTTAACCATTGTTGGTTTATTTTTATCTTGTTTTGAAGTCTTGTATCAAGTTCATTGTTTTGTTTTGATTGACTCTATTCTGTTTTGGTTTGGTTTGGTTTGGTTTTATTCTCTTCAAAATAAAAAAAACAGAAAAGTTAGATATAGGGTGAGCATAATCACTGTAAAGGAGAGTAATATTTGAAGAATCATCAGCTTTAAAGGTGCACAGGTAAACTTAAAATGGTGTCACTAGGAATAAAATAGATTCATATCCTATCAAAGTATTACTTGATCTAGAAAATTAAGTTAATTAGAGCTAGTGAGTAGAAATAAGAATTTTAGCAATGGAGTATAACACAGATTTGCATTCTTCTCAAGGAAGAAAGGGACCTGCCACAATTACATACTGTAAAATTTCCTACCATGTCTCTCAAAAGGAGCCTGTGTCATTAACAGGATGTCTCAGCACTGGCCAAAGCAAAATTACCAAATATTTGGAAATTATTTATACTGTGTACTCCTGGGAATTTAAAATGGCAGCATGTGTCACTGCTCAAATGGAAACTGGTAAAGATCTTCTGGAAAATAGATATTGCCTGAAAATTATCTCTCAGTTACTAAATGTTCTGTAAATCCACAATGTGATTTGTTCCTTCAATTTTTAAATGAGTGGTTGGAATAAACGTATTGTGAAATTGGTTGAATTCCTACATAGGTTTACTGTTCCATGAGAATGGGCAAACAGTTAAAAAATAACAGTGAGGTCAGAACTCTGGAAACTTCTAGAATG
>RJWT010055391.1:0-10158 GCA_004365215.1 Cuniculus paca
AAAGAATTAAAAGCATCATAACACAGAGATACATGCACACCTAAGATTATAGCAGCATGTTTTGTAATACTAAATCTTAGAAACAGCTCAAATACCCATCAACCAATGGATAGATGATGTGGTTTTTTAACACAATGGGGAACTGCTCTCCCATAAGGAAGTTTAAGCTTGTGACATTTCTAGGTAAATGCATGCACCTTGAGACCACACACTTATGTAAAATAAATATAATATACATTTAAATATCACATTGTTTCTCTGGTGTGAGAAACCCAAAGTGTAAATAAAGACCAAAAGGTATAGTAGATATTGTGAAATAGGAAGAAAATGTTCAAATGGGAAGAGGGTGAGGAGGAAGGGGAAAAGGAAGGAAAAAGGGAAAAGAAAGGAAAAATGGTGCCGAAGTTTTGTAAATAAGGAGGGGAAGTGGGGTTGAAGGGAGGGGAGGGCATTGGGAATAAAAAGAAGAATCAATACATATCATGTTCAGGTAGGTGCACATTCCCTATGATGAATATGATCATTATCTATATCTAAAATATATCAATAAATTTGATTTTAAAAAAGAAAAAACTCACATTGGTGATTACACTGTTTAGCATTGGTACATCTTGCCAAGTATTTTGTGGGTTAAAATTGAAACTTTAGATGCTCTGAAGCTCCAGAATTGACTCAACTTTAGTTAGTGTACCACCTATTCTATTCTCTTTTATTGAATAAAGAAAAAAAGGACCAAAAAATACAAAAGAAAGAAAGAAAGAAAGAAGAAACAAAAAAGAAAGAAAGAAAACAACAAAAAGGAGAAAACAATGGCTTTCTTAAATATTTTGCTGTCATCTGTGATCATGTGCAAATTATAGAGGACATTTATGCAAGAGGTATGAGCACATGTGAGGATTTTGAGCCATCTATATAAACACATTTGTTTCTCGATTATCTTCTGGAGTTCAGGCAGATAAACATGAATGACACAGGTATGTATAAAACCTGCGTTTCTCAAGACTATTTGTGATCTAGGCATCAATACAGTATTAATCCAAATTGAATTCGAATGTAATTTTCTATGTAAACCTCACCAGGGGAACATCAATTCCCCATTTTCAACTAAACTTAAATATACAAAAAAAAGATAATAGTATTAATTATAGAGATAATTATCCAAGCATTATGTTATGTTTTACATGAATTATTTTATGGTTACTTATTATGTTACCTATCAAGAAATTAAAAATGAGACATATTAATCCATTATTAAGCAAGAAGTATTATTATTCCCTTAATTTGGGTGCAGTCGAACAATTCCACAAGCTGTGAATATTAGGTTATTTTCTCAGCACATGGAATATGACACTTGAAAAGGAAATATGTAACAGTGAATTTAGTTATCACATTTCACACAAGAAATATAGAATCCAAGAAGTCAAATCAACAATTTCCAAAGTTTACCAATGTTACACTTACACATAAATAAAGACTTAATATACCTTGAGTTCTTTGCTTTTATCGAGTAAATGAATCAGTCTAGTATTACTGACATGATAATTCAGGTTAAATAACTCTGTATTAACACAAGAATTCACAGAACAAAATTGTTTACCACTGTATTTCTGCAAAGTGTTTTTATATATAGGTATTTTAACAAACTACAACTGACACAATGTTTTCAGAGTATAGATCATAACTATTAGTAAGCAATAATAATAATAATATTAGTAATGTATATGTCTTACATATTCTATTAAGAGTTTTGCATATATTTATATGTATTTTCATATTTGGTCTTCAGGAAAAACACACAAGGTAGGTCACACTACCACTAGTTGAGAAATAAGGAAACACATGTTCAATGAGGTTAAATAACTTGTCCAAGATCTTGCAGCTAGTACACAGCCACAAGGGTTTCAACAGTATTATTTCTCTCAAAAAGCCTTTGATTTTAACAAGTGCAGTATAATACTGCTTTTTTAACTTCTTTGAAACAAATTCATTGTTATTTTTACAAACATATTTTTGTCAAAATAATGTATTATTTTTCTTATATAATCATGCATAAATATAATTCAAAACCTATATTACTACAGAAATTTAGTTCCCTTTAAAAACATGAACTATATTTTATTTATAGTCCATGCAATTCCTAGACTACCATGCACTCCAGCTAGATATGAAATTATACCCCTAGATCACTTAAAAATAAAAATTTTGGTACCAAGTAGCTAATAACCAAAACAGGGAAATTTAATTTAATGTTTCCATACACAAATAAATTCTCTTTCTCATTTGGTTTTGATCCACCCTTGTTGTTTTAATACAAACAGAACAGGTTGCAAGCTAATTCACCTTTATAGGTAGATTTAATTTACACCACGCTGGAGTTAAAATATTTGACAGGTCTTTAAAAATGTTCAACTATATAAAATATAATAAGCAGAAAAATGGATCCCTGTCTTTAAATGACAGGTCTTTGCATAGTCTAATCTAGAATACCTGCAGGGGGAAGGTAGTGATATTAACCATTTTATAAGACTATAACGATATTTGATACAGTGAAAAAGCAAAAATAACATGTGAGATTTCCCAGGCAGAGTTTGTTTTAGACATCACGACCCTTGGTCTCTGTGTTAAGAGAATGAGCTCCACATTGCTCTGAAGCACCCCGGCAGTTGATAATGGAGAGCTGTTGGCAGTGATTATGGAGGCAGATGCTTACCTGTCCTCCTACAGTGTACAATCTTGGCTTGATGACAAGGTGAGGAGAAGGAGAAGCTGTCACAGAATGGGGGCAACTGGCAGCTGGAACCCTAGCAGGGAAGGGTAAACTG
Source organism: Cuniculus paca (assembly GCA_004365215.1). Lineage (NCBI taxonomy): Eukaryota > Metazoa > Chordata > Mammalia > Rodentia > Cuniculidae > Cuniculus > Cuniculus paca. The sequence goes on from RJWT010055391.1 coordinate 2,823, forward strand.
GTCACCCAGGGCTGCTTGCTTGACTGTAGCAGATCTCATCAATCATGCCAACATATGCAGCTGCCTGAAAATAAACAAGCTTCTTAGACGGGAGATAGAATGAGGCAAATTAAAAGACCAGTAATTTAAACAAATCAGTTTCCAGTTTCACAGCAAAGATGGATGGATAAATTCTGCTGATAGAACCAGAGTTGTGGCTAATTGATAAAAGTCCACTGATACATGCTAATGTTACAAATTTAAATATGTCATTCTTAATCACAATACTTTGGCAAATTTTCAAAAATTGTTATCTTTAAAAATAAAAGCATGACATATTTTTAAAACCTTATGAATTCTTATCTTCCTTGGATTTTTTCCCTAAATGTATAACTAATAAGCATTTTAGTTAATATAAATAATGTAGCTTTAGAAGCCCTGCTGGAGCATATGTCTTTTTGCTTTGTCTAAAACCCCAGCTGAAAGCAGTGGGAATTTGGCAGTAACAATGACTGCATAATTATCCTCATAATGTAACATAATTCTTTTTATGTTTATTCACATTTTCTTCATCATATTTGTCTATTTTTAGCTAATCTTGAAAATTTTTATCTCAATACTATGTTTCTTCATTACTTTAATATTGTCTATCATTCATTTCTTTGATTTTTATCTGATTATCATTGACGCATTTTAACTTCATATACATGTTCATTATACATATACAATGAGCGAGAGAGACAGAGAGAAAAAGAGACAGAGAAAGCCTGAGAGACACAGTAGAGACAGATATATATATATATATTTGGAAGTGACTTTTCTCACTGCTCATAGTATAACCACAACCTTTTATTTTACATCGAGAAAATAAATTATTTGCAGTCTTTTCTTTTTTTACGTAGGAATTCTTGATATATAACTGCAGATTTCCTAAAATTAAATGATGATGAACTCTACCATTAGAATCTTAGTTGTTTTCAGTGCTTGTTACCACAACTCTTTCTACTCTTCAGCTTTCATTGGATTTAGAATTTAGATTTATCTAAAAATATCAGAGAATACAAATCCTTTTCCTTTATGGGATCTGCAGTAATATAGCTACCCAGGACCCTAGAGAGCACAGGGGTATCTGGTGAGACAACATCAGAAGGTGACTTTTTTTCTTTTGCAAATCTGACAGAGGTGCAGGAATTAAAGAAAGACAAGGTAGCTACAATCAGTTTAATTCTCTAGTCTCTTCTGCTCATCCTTTGCACAGGTGGCTTTCCAGCTGCTGCTTTGTCTGCAGGCAACTCTCACTCGGGCAGCTCTTCCCACAGCTGGAACCCAACGCAGGAGTGAGAGAATCCCTTTCAACATTACTAAGTGGAGAGTACATCCTGTCTTCCAAATATCTGCTTTACTTTAATCCGAATTTCAATAACCTAAATCCAAAGAGAGTTTGTTGATGTTGTTGTTTTAATCAGAGGTTGGAGCTCAAATTTCTCTTCTCCTCATAAATTTTTTTATCAATCTGTGGTTCAGTTTTACTAACCCTCTCCACGTATGCAACAAATAGCCACCCTCAGATGAGTTAAATAAAGAAATTTTAATTGTTTTTAATCTACAGTTGTTTCTATCCTTCCTGGCAATACAGTACCAATTATTGTGTAAAATTATAAAAAATGTGACATTATGGGTAAGAAAACAAGATATGAATTCAGAAACTAGAAAATTCACAATGACATTTTGCAATATCCAGGTAATAGTAACACATCTGAGTACTCTAATTTTATTTATAGCTTCGGATATATTTCTAGCAAATATGTATCAGATTTCTTAGTGCTCACATTGAATGCTATCTCTATCAGAGTATTGCCAGGTTGTTTTAGAATCCCTGGGACTAATTGCATATTGTTAATCATGGCTTTTTTCAGCCTTAATTCAGAGTTAGTTGTAAGTTGGTTTCTACAAATCTTTCTCTTTTTCACAGTTTTTCTTTGACTTCAAAGTATGTCCACGGTATGTGTACACTCTAAGCTTCATTAGCTCTGAATACTGTGTCATATATTTGCAACAAAAATGTTATAGTCATAACAGTCCGGGAATAGGTTAAAATTTTCACTAAGAGCTGCCTTGTGCATAACCTTATATCTTAATATACTTCAACATCACTGTTTTTGCCACATTTTATATGACATATGATAAGAACATCATAAATTTCTTTAAACTGCAGTGTGTGAAATCCCACCATAATTAATTAGTGTTGTTATAGCAACACTTTTTATAGCATTTCTTAACACCCAAAGGATGCATTAGCATGGGGTAAACTGTCAAAAACACATTTTGCCAATTTCATTTTCAACCACTGTCATCTCCTTTTTATTTTAATTATTTCTTCCCTCAACTTGGATCCCTTTCTTTTTTTGCAGGAATTGAATAGCTGAACCTCAGCACAGCAGCAGGACTTCATATCAGTTTGCTTTTGTGAACACTGAGAAACTAGCACTCATTTTCTGTCATGCAGAACAAACACAGTATGTGTTTTAGTTAAAATTAACTTTTTTTATTTAGCATGATTGCATATAGCATGGAAACAGCAGGGCACAGCTGAGTACCCATCATCATTGCTCTATATCCTTTGTGCACCATCAGGAAAAAAGAAGTATTTTTCTTTATAACAAAATTGATTTGACTAAAAGTAGATAAATGTTTAAAAATCTAGACTGGAAGAGAATTTATTGAGCAAACTATCTCTAATTTATATGGTAGGGATACAGAAGAAGGAGATAACTAGAGGTCTTACGAGTAGTTGACTGTAGAAACAAAACATGAACTAAAATTTCTACATTTTTAGGTAGTAGCCTTGACCTATTAAATAACACATGCTTTATTTTATATAGCTGATGTATTCATAGTTGATTAACAAGGTAGAAAGCCAACTCTTTGGCTATAACTCTAGTTATTTAATCTGTATGTTATGAATCAAATTGTCCATCTCTGCTGTCCAGCTTTCTCAGTATTGAGTTGCACAATTGGTAAAGCTGTTTTCTCCTACTACAAAAAAAATTGCCAACTAAATAATCTATATATAGATTTCTTATATATTTAATGTACTTGTGAATTGCACTTAGGGTCATCACACTGAGTTGCATCTCCAGTACTTTTTTATTTTTTATCTTGAGACAGGACTTTGCAAAGTCACCAAATGACCCATACTGAGCTCCAAGTTGGAATCCTCTTATCTCAGCCTTTCAGAATACTGGCACTACAGATGGGCACCATTGTACCAGGTAGATCTCTTATATTTTATAACACCTAATGTGGTTTCCATTTTCCTTTTAACCTGTTTGAATCAAATGAAGGACTATAAGATTATTCAGTAATAAATTTCTGACGGAAATTCTGGTAGGCTTTTAGAATGTGCACGTGATTTGCCTTCAATTTGCATCCATAGAAATGTATGGCATGGACAATGAAATTGTAAAAGGAAATATTAAACTAACATCCATAATAAAGTACATTATTTTTCTAGGGCTGCTATAACAACTTATCATAAACCTCGTGGCTTAAAAATATTGGAAATGTATTTTATCTCAGTTGCTGAAAATACAAAAAAAGCACTTTACTTAACCCTAATATACATTGGTTACAGAGTAAGCATTCCCAGCCTAAAAGGGAGGAACATAGAAAAAAAATAGGACTCAAGCAAGATTGAAAGCCAACAATTAATATTATGTTCTACAGCTCAGTTATCAGTATTCAAGGAGGAGGTGGTAAGATACGACTTTCAAAAACCGTGAGTGGCCCCACTCCTTTGGCTTTCCTGGTAGTAGTTCAATGGCTTCTCTCATAGCCTGACATTTTCCATTGTCCATGTGCTTTCCTCAGTAGACATTACACATTCCTGGCATCTCCACCTGCCTAGTGTCTCCACTGCTCCTTTGACTTCATTCTCACTGCTTCACTTACCACAAGGTGCAACCTCCCAGGCTTTCTTTTGAAATTCGGGTGGAAACCTCTGTAATTGCACTTCACATGCTTTCTGCATGTCTGAAAAACCACAACCACATGGGTAATGCCTAAGTCTGCTAGAAGCTTGAGTAGGTGCAAGGCCCCTTTGGACCATAGCCACCAACAGCTCATGAGTGTCTGGATGACTTACAATGAAATGAATCCTAGTAAATCAACTCCCTAGGAGAATCCTGTGGGTCTCAGAGCTCTCTTCTGAATGATGGTTTTAAAGGTTTGAACCTTTGACTCTGTGATGGGTGGAGTCTTGCTGATTCCCAGATTTCCTGTGGGTATCTTTCTTTTTGTTCAAGTGAATCCATTTCATATCTTTTACTGATGCTAACCAGTTGAGAAACCATATCTCCTTTTCCCAGAACTTTGCACAGGTTTCATATCTAGCCAAATTTAAGTATTTTCAAATATGTTCTGATTTTTGCCCCCAATTCTTACTCCAAATCTGAATGAAAGCAGGTAGCATACCCATTCCATAGCCTAAATATTGGGCTACCTTGGAATTTCCTTTGCCTAGTCAATTAGTCTACACTTCTAAATTCATTCTCCCTTAAAGTCGGAGAGTGAAAAAATTGTAGACTTTTTTGTTGTTGTCTCTTTTGCCATAGGGTAACACGTATGGACTCTAATCCAATTCTCTATGGAATTCTCATTTTTATCCAAAATCTTATTAGCACAATTTTATTGCCATAGTCCTATTCTGAGTCCCACTAGTGCTTATAAAACCCACTTCTTTAATGCAAAGTACCAACACTACAATTAAATTGAAATACTGAAGTTATCATTTTTTTTCTTTTTTTATGGAAAAAATTAAACAAAATTTTATAACACAATAATGGAATAACAATAGTCAATACATTGCCTATTGTTATCTTCCAAGTAGTTACTCAAAGTACAAGATATGGGCATAAAAATTTTCCAAACAATTATTGCACAAACCTTTCTTCTCAATGAACTAAGAGAAATTAGTAGTATAATTAACTTACTTTTTTCTTTCTCTCTCTTCATTTCTCCTCTTCCCCATCCCAGTTCCTCTTTCCTTTTGAACAAATTCTTCCCATTTACCAAGAGTTTAGAAAAATAGCTCATATTTTAACATCTTTTACATTAATAGAAAAACACAGTGATAGCTTTCAATAATATAAACACCTTTAATTGAAGTGTAAAAGTTTGCTTTTGACATGCTTTTGCATAATTAATCTCATCTTTCCTGTTGTATGCATGCTGATAATTGGTCAAACCTTGGCTTATACTTTTCTTAGTTTGAGATCAAAATATATATTGTACAGGTCATTTGTTAAGTAGCTTTCTTGCATCAGATTTGATATAATTCAATGCTGAAAACAGGTGCTCACAAGCATAAGATGACCCAAACAAAGTAAGAAAAGCAATCCCAAGTGCTTTCATTGACAGAATTATTTGGTAGAGAATTCTGTACTTTAAGGATTTCATTTTCAGAGCTACTAACTGTTTTCTCTTTTGTCATCCCTTCATACTCTACCTTCCATATCTTATCAAGTGTTGCACACAGGTCAAAGAATTTATTGTTCCAGATAAAACTTTATTGAAATTCCAATAACTCCATTTCCAGATTTCTAAATTCTAACCAATGTAAGCAGTATAAATGAAGTTCTTCAAATTTGGGTTTATTTGGAAAAGTAAAAAAACATAGGGTTTTCTCCATCATATGAAACTTTAAAACTCTTACTAAAATTTTCCTTTGTAGCTGCTACAATGCTAGAGTATTCCTTGTGGATTCCCTTATGACTTGTAGTATTGTCAGCAAATTGTACAATTTTCTAAATGCATTTTTAGATTTGGAAAATATTTCAGCTGCCCACTTTCGTAATCTTTTTCCAAAACCTGCATTTTTCTCTTAAATGTTTTGATAGCACAAACCATTCTTTCTGCTATTTTCCCTGTACCTTGGAGTTTTTTGTTCAGTAAATTGAAGTGTAGTGTAAAATCTGTCAAAATGATGAGGTTGTTAATTCAGCCCATATCAGTGAGCTGTGGATATTCCCGCCCATTTTCAACCATAAACAGCCTAATTTTACCCAAGCGAGCTAGAAGTCTTTACAGGGTTCCTCCTCTGCTCAGCCACTTAACATTATTGTACATAAGTAAAGCATTATACTGTGGCTGAACCTCATAGAGAAGTTCGTGAAGCTGTCAAAAATTGAGAACATAAGCCATGATGTAATTCACAATTTTTGACTAATTTTTTGCTGCTTTCAGTGGCACAAAGAATTTCTTGCTGAATAATACAATGAAAGGGAATAGCTGGATGTTTTGCTTTTTTAACAAAGAACTTTATAAAAATACAGGTTGCTCCCTCTCACCATACAAGGTTTCACATCACTAGTAATTGAAAGCACTTTTTCTGGTCTTCTATCTTGTGAATACGAAGTCTCCACCACAGCATTGTAGACATCTATTCCTTGTGTTCTTCCATGCAAACTTATCACCTTCATCAACTCTTCTCTTATGAAATCACCAACAGCATGGTGAACAATTACTGCTAGTCTTGCATGATTATTGATACCTATGCTTTCATCCAAGGACACAGACTAACAGGCTGCCTTTTGCAAGTCAGTGATGGACTGCTGACTGACATCATTTTCCATGCTTAAAATAGGATCTATAACAGTGTTTCTGCTAAGTGGCATCTCAGAGATGTGTTGCATATTTGTATGCTTTTTTGGGAAATCATGAAAAAGGAAATTACTCCCAAACAACATGGCAATTTTGGATAAAATCCCCATCAAAGAGGGACTTACCATGTTTGGCTATGTACAGTAGAAACTGAAAGCTGGAATCTGCCAGATGATATGCTTTACAATGATGGATGTAAAACTAAGATACTAGAATTTACATTTTCTCCATTTCCTTTCAAGAGGCTGTTTCTTTTCTGTTTCACCAAGTTTGGCAACACTTTAGTGTCAAAGTGCCTCCAGATTCTATGTTATGGTTTGTGTCTAGATGGCCCCCCCAAGCCTCATGCAGTCATGGAGGAGGCTGAATCTAGCATTTGTGATTAGTTCATTGTCTAACATTGGAATTAGCAATGTGAGTGCTGCACCCACCCAGGGGAGGAGCCGGCATACTATATAAGGGAGTAAAGGAGTCATCCTCCCCCTCCTCTTCTGCTTTTCCACTCTTGCTGCTTGCCACTGCCATGAACAACTGCCCCTCAGTCATGCCACCCTGCCTTGGAGCCACCTGGGTATGGACTGAAACCTCCAAACTGTAAGAAATAAACCTTTCCTTCCTTCATGTTGGGCATCAGGTATTTTGTCTCAGCAATGAGAGAAAAGTAACCAAGACACTCTTGTATTCACTATACAGAATA